>CAHIKZ030004990.1:0-16379 GCA_903632075.3 Acanthosepion pharaonis | reverse complement strand
TCATCTTAGAAATATAGACAGATGATAATAATACACACTGTTGATCTGTGGTTGGACAATTTTAAATGAATTACACAATTACAGTAGGTTTCAACATACTTTTTGTGTAATGATAAAACACTACAACCTAAAATTAGTTCAGTATTTTTAGGAAAAAAAAATTTGTGGATTTAATAGCTTACTGTACTAGCAAGTCCAAATGGTTGACTCTACTGTGGGATTTTTCTTTCTGTGACAACAAATTATCACATTTTGGATCTATTATTTTATATTTGTGGTTATTATTAATTAGATGTTCAATAGTTTAACACAATGTTATACCTTTGAGGAGGCATGGTGGAGTAATGGATAGTGGCTTGGATTGAGAAATCGGAGAGCCAAGTTCGAATTCCAGTTAAATCCATTACATTCACTTACGTGCTAATACTCTTGGGAAAGGTGTGAATCCTCTTCTTCTCCCTCCAGCTATGGGTAAATAGCAGGACAGACTGGGTTCTATAGCCTTGGATGGCAACTGGTCTAGGAGAAGGACAACTCTGAATTCAAACCCGGAGTGGAGCCCCTAAGGCGGATGGACGGCACTTTGTGCTACCTTCCAGCAACTCCTGCAACCGCACGTGTACCAAACTGTATTGGTTTATCCTCTCCTTTGGACTCTACTAGCAACGCCGAGAGGTGGGAACTAGATGTCAGGGCAGCCCTAGTTCTCCATAGGCACACCATGCTACTCCATCATCTCTCGAGACGGACGGATGATGCCGACGATGACAATACCTATTAACATCAGAAATAACTTGCAATTGCCACCACAACTCTGATGTGATTATATCCAACTCCCAGCTGATGTTTCAGGGCTGCGCTCAAGAGCAAAAATGATATATTGCTTTTGTATTGTCACTATTACAGTCCACTATTTCTGTAAGAATATATAATTGACTATCCGTTGGAGATAAGGTATGTCTAAATGAACAAAAGACTTACAGTACTGATAGGAAGCTGCCTACTAATTTATCACAATACCAAAAAACAAAAAGAACAATATATACATATATATATGATATGATACTAACGGGATATGCAGTATTTATTAAATCCGAATGATAATTGGAGGCTTATGATATATGTCTGAGGTTTGTGATTTTGCTTGTATCTTGTGACTGGGGTTTTGTGAGGATTGGCAAACTCCTCTCTACAATTTGACCTTTTAGTGCTTAGACACAGGTTGATTTTTTAGGGCATTTTTCAGCGAAAATACATCTTAGCATATGGGTAGTTTATTAACTAGGCTCTCCTAAATACGGATGTATCTACAAGGCACATAAGACTCAATACTTTATAAACTCAAAAAAAAAAAAAAAAAGGCAAGAATGCTGCAAAAGCAAGAAAAAATATTCCTGGTGTTTATGGAATAGATTCTTTACACAAAAGAAATTGCTGAAGAAAATTTGAAAAATTTAGAAGAAATGATTTCAAATACGTGTCATGAACAGGTCGTCCTGTTGAGTTTAACAATGATCTGCTTTTTGTCTAAATTTGACAGAATATGCCATTTTGCTTGAAGAATTTTCTCAAAAACAGAATTCAAATCACTCAATGGTTTACTGCCATTTGTAACAACTTGAAGAGGTTTTCAAATTTGAAAAATGGGTTTCTGATTATTTGTTAGAACATTGACTCTTCTCTACACTTTCATGAACACATCTTAACAATTTTGAACTGATTAGTGATTTCTAGAAATGGATATTCTACAAGAATATAAATCGATGCTGATAATGGGTTAGTGGAAGTGAACAGGTTAAATAGAAACCAAGTGTGTTCTAACATTATATGCAAACTTTATCTTGCAAGATAAACGGATGCCTACTCATATATAAGTATGTGCACATATGTATATGCATATATCAAGCCATCCTGTAAACAAAGTCTGAAATAGCAATCAAAATATTCAGAAAAAGTGACCTCAGCTCAAAATGTGTTGTTTCAAGAATTTTCTCCAAAAACTAAATTCAAATCATTCAATGGTTCACTGCTATTTGCTGAAAAAGTTCTGAAACAGGCAAGAAAATACAATAGCAGTGTCATAGCCTGTTCAACTGTCGAACTCTCTGCCTTGAGCAGAGAGGAAGCTGGACGAGTTTCATTCGGGGAGGTAGACAGACCCTGAACCCATTTATGCAGTTTCTAAGGGAATATTTTTGGCTGAGCCTATGGGCTTGGAGAACCCATGGTAAACTCAGCCTTGTGCCACATAAATTTCTTGTGGGAGGGTTGGGGGCTGTTAAATATTAATAGCTTCTCTGTCTTTTAGTTAAGATCAAAGTATAGTATCTGTTCCCATCAGCTTAATCTTATTCTCTCTCTC
The DNA here is from genome assembly GCA_903632075.3 of Acanthosepion pharaonis. Classification (NCBI taxonomy): domain Eukaryota; kingdom Metazoa; phylum Mollusca; class Cephalopoda; order Sepiida; family Sepiidae; genus Acanthosepion; species Acanthosepion pharaonis. The sequence goes on along the minus strand of CAHIKZ030004990.1, from coordinate 14,017 downwards.
CAATTCTATCTTTCCTTCTTTCTTTCATTTTCACTTAAACCAAGTAGTGTCTTTGCATCACTTTCCATGCAATCAAAACAGAATAGTCCATTATTTATGAGATATTGACAGGATATAAACTAATGAAGGGAGGGGCAAGCATAATATAGGATTATTTAAAGAAATTACAGTAAGTGTAGCTGATTTATTAATTTTGTGCATAAAGATAAAAATTGGTCAACTCACCTTTTCCAAGTAAATTCAGCTACACCATCTTCACATTTGTGGTTAACTGAATAAAAAAGAAAAAATTATATTAAGATCTTTCAAACAAAAATTCTAGTCATTTGATCAGATCTTGAGAAGTGTGGTGGGGCCAAAAAACTTTCAGCACCCCATATATATATATATATATATATATATATATATATATATATATATATATATATAAAAAAATGGAATTTCAACATGTTAGCAAACCATAGCAAATTTGACCTGGGTATAGTATGTGCATGCAAGAGGATAGTTGAAAGTTTTATGGCAAAATAGACAATAAAATTTAATGAAGGAAATCTTCAAAGCAATTGCCTGTTGTCTACAAGTTAAAAAAAAAAAATAAAATAAATAGATATATAAAATCTTTGGGGATCAAGTGCCACTTGGCCAGAAGTTAGGAAGTTTCAGTTGCAGGTTGCCATTTAAGAGTGGTTTGAGGATGTAGAGATGAGCAGAGTATGGGTAGGAGCAACTCTTACTGAGCTGATCAAAAGGAACAGATGATCTGTTAGTCTGTCATGATAGAAGTTGTAAAAAATGTCACTTAACCCCCCCACCCCTCCCCAAAACCATGCTAAGTGAGTCACTGAATAAATAACCAAATATATTGGAAACAGGATTTGCCTTTTCACTTCTCACCTTGACCTTAATTTTACCTTCTGTTCCCTTGTGAACATACAATTGGCTTTTCTAGAGTTTCTTATGCATACCTCCAGTGCCAATTTATCCTCTAGGCTAATATAAGTTGCAGTGTAGGGCCACTCAAGCTTGATTATAATGCTGGTTATAAAACATTTACACTGACCCGTGGTGGTAACACTTGTTAGGGTCCCAGCTATGGGTAAATAGTGAACACCCAAACAAAGATCAACAGTACATTTTTATAATAAAATGACCAACAATACATTTTTATAGCAAAATGACAATCAATGCAACATTAAAAAATATAAAATGCACTTTTATAGTAAAATTACCTAAAATACATTTTATGATCTACAAAATATATATCTAAAATGAAACCTTTACTCTGAAAGTATAAAATTATATAAAAAATATCTGTACCTGAAAGTATATTTAGATTTCTGCATTTAATAACCGATAGAGGTTGATAAACCATCAAACAAAATCAACAAATTAAACAACCAACATGAAAGAACTCTTTCATAATATTAATCCATATAATATCCTACAACTTCTTAAATCAAACAGTATTCTAAAATATAACTTCAACAAAACTACAAATTAAAATACTTATATCACTGCCTCTAGTAACCATGTCCACAAACATCTATATGCAAAAAAATCTGAGTATCATCTACCATGTATTGAATTGTGAAAGCAGAATAATATATATCTTATTTTTATTACTTCAAAGCTCCCAAGAAAATTAAATTTTGGCATTAAATGACCCCATAAGGTGGTGATATGCTGTTAAACAAACAAATCAATTTCCCAATTAAGGTCATTCATTTTTTTGTCTATCCCCTCAAATAAAGAAATAAAAAACTTTAGAATCTTTACCTTTTAATTTCCAAAACGGTTCTGCTACAAATTCCTGGACTTGCTTGTACCGTTCTACAACAAATCCCAATGTTGGGAATTGACAACTTCCATAACTGATCAAATGATCAGCCAAAATGTCTGGGAAGACTTTCTGGAGACGAAGAGTTTGGAATCGGGTAAAGGCAGCACCTTAACACAGGAAAACAATGGTACCTTTAATTTCAGGAATGAAATAATTTGGTGATACAGACAATGTTATCATTAGTATATACTATTATCAGAGCTCCAGTAATGTTGAGTCAGAACGTTGAAAAGTCAATCAAAACATGTGGACGACACAAAGTGCCACAATTCAGTCTTTGACTGACCTTTCAACCACCTGATGAATATTCATGAACATTCTCAAATTTAAAAGCCTAGATAAACCAATGACAACCCTGCTCTTGTATATAAACATGTGCATTAAAATAAATCCTACACTTGCCTTGATAAAATCCATGAGGACAAAACACATCATTGTTCAGTGTTCTTTTACAGATATAATCAATCCGAAAATAATTTATATATATATATATATATATATATATAATACAATGTGTAAAACTTTTATTTTGATATGTTTCACTGATCTCTTGACATCATCAGAAAAATTATTTTCTTTCAACAAATTTATGCAAGACCATTGTTGAAATAAAATCGATTTTTCTGTTGATGCCAAGAGATTGGCAAAACATGCTGAAATAAAAGTTTTTCAAATTGTCTTATATATTTGCCATTCCGTTGGATTTACATCTAAACAGATGCTCCCAAAATATTCCGGGGATTTAAATGGGGTGCACAAATTATTATATTTTGTTACCATCCTACCATACATATATCACTGCCTCTAGTAATCATATCCACACAAACATCTATATGCAAATAAAGCTGAGTATCATCTACCATGTATTGAATTGTGAAAGCAGAATAATATTTTTATTACTTCAAAGCTTCCAAGAAAATTAAATTTTGGCATTAAATGACCCCATAAGGTGTTAATATTCCGTTAAACAGACAAATCAATTTCCTATTTAAGGTCATTCTTTTTTTTTTTGTCTATCTCCTCAAACAAAGAAATAAGAGAGTCTTGGTACAAATAGCTAAGAAAATTATTTTGAAGGAGATGGTTGGAAATAGAGTAATTAATTCCTCTTTGGAGTTAGATTACCAGAATGTCTGGCCAACATTTTGTATAACCATCTATAATTCCATCTATAATTCCAAAGTTGATCAAGTCTTTAAATTACAATTAACAATTCTGTACAATTATGCAAGTAAATTTCAGTTTCAAAATACAACATTAATCAATATTTGCATCATTTCAGTTTCCTCATTAATAAACCTCATACCATTGATGCCACATGAATGAGACACAAAGCCACGTTACATACTTCAGTGTACATGGTTGTGGGCATTGGAGAAGGTCAATAAATCCAAGTTATTAACTAAATTTTGATCTGGAAATTTTACTGCATATTGTTCAACCTATGTGATCAATCAAGAAGCAAAGTATTAAGTGCATTGACAAAGGAGGAGAAACAATAGACATCTAGTGTGTAAAATAAATGATATTTTTCATCGTTCAGCTGTGGACTTATTGATGTATCTACACACATATTTACTTATGTGTATGTATGAGTATATATAATTATGTGTGTGTGTGTGTGTGTGTGTGAATAAAGACGAAAGGAAAACTTATCTTAGCAGATACGTTTCGTCCTTCGAGAGACTTTATCAAGGCAAATGCAAAGATTTTATTTCATAACAAGTATTTATATACAAGAGCAAAAATACTATTGGTTTTTCAAAATTTTAAAATTTAAGAACGGTCATAAACATGCATCAGGTTTGCCAAAAAATTTAGACAAGCTATGGAGGATGCCAAGTGACACAATTTAATGTCTAATAAACAATAGAGTGAGTGACATTGAATTGTGTCACTTTGCATCCTCCATAGTTTGTGTATGTGTGTACACACACAAATACAAATAGTAAAAATATAAGCTAAAGCTTAAAATAAGTTAAAAGCTTAAAATATAAAATAAACTGCCAAATGTCAGCAGACCTTAAATATATTATAATAATAATATTAATACAATATCAAAATCTACTACTTGTAGTTTCATGTGATAACGATTATCAGGTGGATAAAATATAAACCCAGTAGTTATAATCCAACTTATATAATCCACAAGTGGAAGGTATCTACTACCCCAGGTGTATATTTTTAACTAAATACTTACATTTGATTATAAATACTTACTTCTGTACCTACATATGGTCATCAACTTTTCTTATTCAACTGTTTCAAATTTATACTGTTGCTGGAATTACAGCTCACCTTCAAATTGTTTCTGTTGAATAATTTTTTCAACTCTAGTGAATTAGCAATGAACTTTAGAAACATTCTCACCACGCTATTTGTAATGTTAACATTGGGGGGGGGGACCAAAGCTGCACCAACAGTATAGAAAAGATAATGATAAACCATAATATAAAAATAATGGAGGGGTGTGATAACAAAGAAACCTTCAGATATAACTGCAGAGTAAAAGAGGAATGTCTTTTGAATGGACATTTGGTAAGTGGTTGTTTATAAAATGAAGGCAAAACCATAGGAGCTGCCAAGTGTGAATGAAAAAAATGCTTCTATAACCATAAGAAGAGTCTGAGCAACATAAAATACAAACGTAGCACTGCTCTTTCTACCTACTATCAGGATGTTATTAACAGCAGAAAAGAAGTACCAATATCAAATGGATAATAGTGGCTAAAGCCACACCATATGACAGAGTTGGAGAAAGCTGTAATTTGTGCCTAAGTGAAATTCCACAGCGAATGGATGACCAGCTATTGAATAAGAGAAATGAGCTGATGGCTGTATGTAGGCATAATAAATATGTATTTAATTAAAAACATACCTTCAGGGTAGTAGGTACCTGCCACACCAGAATTATATGTTGGATTATAGCTATTTTCATATTTTATCTGCTTGATGATCGTGTTATTGCATGAAACTCTGAGTAATGAATTTCAATATTATTGTCTACAAAGCTTAAAAGTTAACAATGACAACACATCTAGATAACCAGAACTCAATTGCTAACAACTGAAAGAAAAGAGAGAAAAGATTTAGTAGTGAGTGTAAAAAAAACAAAAATAAAGGATAAATAATCATGACATGATACATATATGCAGATGCACACACATACACTATGAAAAAAAAAAAAAAATATACACCAATGAAAAGTGCATATAAAAAAGAAAGATCAAGAAATACAAGCAGTTAATTGCTGATACTCCCTGAGGAGTGGATGATGTAATTCCCGAAAGATCTGTCTACAAAACTCTGGAGTCGGGATACTGAAGGTAACATCAATCATCTAAATGACAAACCTATATATATATATATATATATATATATATATATATATATATAAAGAGAGGGAAAGAGAGAGAGACAAAAAGACAGTGTAGGGATAGGAATCAATACTGTATGGTGACCATATTTTCAAAATTTTGAGTTGGAAGATAAGCTATTAAACTATGATAAAAAATATAGTTTTAATGTAGGCTATGTTTATGAGTAAAAGTTCTCAATATCAGAGATGTAAATACAAAAAGTGGACACAGAGATCAACACCGAGTGGTGACAGTTTGTTTCAGCTTGAACACAATTATCAAGACATGTCTATTGAGTGGTGGCTCAACTATTTATATATGCTGGTTAATGGGACATTATGAGTTGCTACCCATAATGCACCATTGACCAGCATATTTATCCCCATAATGCTCCATTAACTGGCATGTATAAAAAGTCAAGCTACCACCCAAGATACATAGTCTAAAGATTGCATTCAAGCATGAAACAGACAATCGCTACTGAGTGTTGACCTTAATGGCCACTCTTATAAGTGTGTGTGTGTGTGTGTTTATGCATCTAAGAAGCCTTTCTAAATTTTTAGTAACCCCTTCTTGATTGAAATTTTCAGCACCTCCTATATATTGAAAAAAAAAGAGATAAATTATAATTATATATAGTAAGATATAGCTCTTTATACATATATATGTGATTTTAATGGATATAAGCCTTACCAATTCTCAGATCAAGTTCCATTCGGGCATCGACAGCATCGGAAACATATTTATCTGGTGGAATCAAATTATTACAAGCCTGACTGATTGCTCTGTATACAAAAGAGAAACAGATTTTCATTAAAGTTATTGTTGAAATAAAATCTTAAAATCATTTGAAAGAATTTACAATTCTTTCTAATACAAAGTCATATCAGTAGCTGCTAAATTGACAAGGCTTGTTTAATGCTTTCATTTTTTTCATTTTATTGCTGATGCTTGTAATAAAGACTTGGGTTAATGTTGTAGACCCAGAATAGGTCCGAAAGATAACTCAAACTCAACAATTTAGTGAAAACGTATTAACAAAAAGAACGAATACAAAGTGTTGCATGTCTGACTGACAGCAAAGTACAGTAGTCAACTCGTCAACTGTAGACAGCTCCCTTGAGAGGCATAATCTCCTTGTATATATAGTAATAGGACGAGTCCATTTAGTCCATAAAGGTAGGTCCCATAACAGTTAAGTAGATAACAAAGAAGAATTCATGATTTGATAAGAAAAATTGGTACTACTTAAATAAAGTGGCCCAATTTTCTTCTGCCCTCCTCAATCCACAACATTTTCAGAACTGAAAAATATTAAATTTTTATCAATATAGAAGTAGTTCTTGTTTGAAACTGTGTTAAAATGATCCCTGCCTTTTGCAGAGTTATCTGCACTTAATATTTTATTAACTTTAGCACTCTGTAGGTGACTATTTTCACCAAGCAAAATGTTAGTCATGCCAATGCAAGTTGAATTTGGATTTCTTGGTTGTGTAGTCATATCCTTCTATGGCAACACCTAAAACAATCTTGACTTAAATTGAGAGCCAAGCTATTGCATTTTCAAATATATAGAAATAATATATAAAACACTATATTTTAAGGGGATTCCATATACAGTAAAAGGGAAAGAGATTAAATCCTAGCAGGATTTATTTCAAAATTTATAAGTATCACTCTTTTTATAAACTTAACCGATTTAAGGAAAACAACAAAATATTTACTCATAGATCTAAGCATTCAGGAGGTCTACGCAAATGCTCTGATCGATGTAAAGGAGTTGAGATTTCATTTTCTGGTGTAACTGTAATAGATTCAGTCTTGTTAGGTGTTGGAATTTTCCGTTCAGGATCTAATGTCTCAGAGTTTTGAGTGGGTAAGTCAAAGTCTTGTATTTCAGGAGAATAGTTTTGTACAAGACCAGCAGAGGCAAGATCTCAGAGTGATACCGTGGTTTCCTTGCCATCTTGGAGACAAATGTGCACATAACAAGGATTGGCTTCTATAAGTTCTGCCTCCTCCACAATAGGGTCGTATTTCGATTGTCTGACATGTCAATTCAAAAAGAACCTTTCCTAGTGTTGACAGCCATGTTGAAACAGAATAGCCACTCGAGGTTTGGCAAGGATAGTTGAATAGCTGTTCATGAGGTGTATTTGTAGCTGTTGAAAGTAGTGTGCGTATTGAATGTGAAGCATCTAGCAGAACATTCTCCAATTGATTTATAGGTAGGTGTTGAGTTTTGAGTGCCAGAGTTATTGCTTTCCACAACATGCTATTACACTTCTAGCACTGTCCATTACCTTAGGGGTTATATGGAGTAGTACGGCTAGTTGAAATTCCATGTTCACGTAAGAAGGTTTTCACTTCAGTCGACATGAATCTTGGAACCCCTGTCCAAATGCACATACACTGACATACTGAAGATGACAAAGAGTTGGTGATGCATTTGATAATTGTTTGCAATGACATATCTGGACAAGCAAAGGCAAATGAGAAGCGAGAATATTCTATTTCTGTAAATAGAGATCAGTTACAAGAAAATGGCAAGGTTTTTTGAAGTCAGCGCTGAGACTTTCAAAAGGCATGTTTGCTTTTATTAGGGGCAGAGTGTCAAGTCAGTAAAATCAAGGTTTATCTATGCCACATACAGTACAAGCAGTAGATGGTCTCTTTACATCCTCCACAGAGAAAGGAAGGTTCTTCGTCCTAACAAAATGCATCATTCACGTAATACCAGGGTGACAAAGAGAATTGTGTAATTTCTCTAGGGTATCTAAACTTACAGATAAACAATAAGCTCTAGATAACATATCTGCAGTAACGTTATCTTTCACCAGGCGGTATTTAATATCAAAACTATAACAGGCAAGTTCGACCCTTCACCTTTGCATTTTATCATTTTTTATTTTTCCAGCCTGTTTCAAATCAAACATAAATGCCACCGAACTCTGATCAGCAAGTAAAGTGACATTCCGTTAAGTAGTGCCTCCATTTACGTAATGCCTCTATGATAGCTTGGGTTTCCTTTTCTATAGAAGAGTGTTTTCGTTTGTTGGTACTCAGAGTCCTCAAAAGAAAGCTACTGGTCTACCAGATTGGTTCAATGAGGCTGCAATCATGTGGCATGAAGCATTGATCTCTACAGTGAAAAGAACTGTTTTCTTGATAGAATACGCTATTGTGTTTTCCACTTCAGTTTTCAGGTATTTGAAGGTTTTTTCAGCAGTTTTGGGTAGCAAAAAGCTATTGGCTTGTATGGGGGGGGATTCTTTTTCAGAATAGTTAGCAATCCATTGGGAATATTAAGTGAACATTCCCAACGTACAACACAGAGAATTAAGATCGCAAGAAAGGGGAAGTTCTTTCGAGCTCTGGTTTAATTGTACTCTCAGATATTGTGTAGCCTAGAAGGACTACTGAAGAGTTGGAGAAAGAGCATTTATTATGATTGTAAATTAAATTGAATTTCTTGGCTGCTTCTGTAAATTTATTGAGGTTCTCATTGTGCTTTTCCTGGCACCTACCACAGATAGTTATAGCGTCTAAGTAGGCAAATGTGTGGGAGAGTGAATTGTCAGCTATAAACTTATCAATTATCCTTTGGAAGCAAGCTACTCTGTTAGTTACTCCAAACACTACCCTGCAAAATTGATATAACTTGCCATCTGTTCCAAAGGCAGTATAAATTTTGTCTTTTGTAGATATTGGGACCTAAGCAGATTTCAAATCTATGGTACTATACTATATATTGTGCCACCTTGTTTACCAATTGCTCAATCTTAGGTAAAGAGTAGGCATCCAACATAGTGAATTTGTTAACCGTCTGAGAAGAATCGACCACCATTCTCTTTTTATGCTGTCCATTAGTGTTCATTATGAACTAGGCCCGCCAAGGAGAAGTGCTGGTTTCAATAATTCATTCTGAAAGTAGTCTATTTACTTCAGTAGTAATGAATTCTTTATCTTGCTTACTGTATTCAAAAATAAAAACAGAATTTTCTTTTCTCCTCCATATTTCATTTTCTGATGAAGCTTAAATAAAATTGAACTACGTTAGATTTATAGACATTTCCTATTTCTTCCTTAAGCTATCAAAATGCTAAATAAACGTTTCCTATTTCTTCCTTAAACTATCAAAGTGCTAAACGTAGACAAAAAAAGGTTCAAATAAAAAAGCATTAAATGCAGACAAAAAAAAGGTTTAAATTTGAAAAAAATGTGTTAAATGTGTCCAAAAACCATTTGGACAAAAAAGTTTTATATAAAGAAAGGTTAAATGGAGACAAAAAGCTTAAATGAGGCTAGAAAAGGTTAATTTTAAAAAATGATTAAAAGTAGACAAAAACAGTTTAGACAAAAACGATTGTGGAGAAAAAAAAATGGTTTATACAAAAAATGATTTAAATATGGACCAAAAGGGTTAATTTAGAAAAAAAAAAGTGTAAATGAGAACACAAAGGGTTTGGATAAAAAGTTAAAAAATGACTGAATGTGAGCATAAAAAGGTCAAACAGGAGAAAAAAAAAGGTTAAATGTGAACAAAAAGATTTTACACAAGAAAATGGTTACAGGGGACAAAAACAATGTAGACAAAAAGCAGATCACATAGTTATAAGGAAGTTATTAAGGCAAATTTGGACCTTCATGCCAACAAAAAAAATATAGCATTAAAAGGATTTTTTTTTTTTTTGACACCAAACTTATTAAGTGTTTTCACTCCTCAGCAATGTTTATTGTTTAAAAAAGCAATAATTAGAATTGAAATAAAACCTAAAAATAAAAAGTTAATTTATACATTTTCTTTGTTCTTGAGAAATGATAACAAAAGTAATGAACATTATTTACTAGATAGTTTACTTATATTATTGATTTATTAGATTGTTTATTGGAATGGTTGGCAAAAACATTGCTAATTGCCAATTGATTTGAACTTTATAAAATGGTAAATAATAAGGACTTCCTTGTAGTCGGTTCACATATTTTAACAAATTAGTAAATATTTATAAATTTATGAATAAAAATTGTTTTCATATTTATTTCTTTATAAATTGGTAAATATTGCATTACATTAGTTTTAATTATTTTTTTTAGAATGTTGCAAATATAAAATTATTCTTGTAAATAAACAATCTAATAAATAAATAGTGATTAATATTTTTGTTGCAAATTCTTAAAAACAAAAGAAAATGTATGAATTTACTTTCATCATATGTTAAGGTTTTATTAGAATTCTAACCACCGCTTTTTAAAACAATAAACATTGTTGAAGAGTGAAGGTAGTTAAAATAAACACAGTGTCGGAAGGAAAACTGATACGAAGGTTAAAGTTTGCTAATATTAATGTAGATAAGAATAAAGATGTTGCATGAAACATGTACTTACTGGGGTGTGATTTCAGAAAACCTTGCTCGGTAAACGTCAATATTTGGTTTAACTGTGAAAGAAGAAATAGTGAGAATAATAAGGAACTGAATTTTGGTAGATTTCAGATCATTGCAATTATATTGCAATTATAAACGCCCTTATTATAATAATCCCATTATTTACGCTTGTAAATAAAGGATTATTTACAGGATAAAATGGATTAAATTATAGATTATTTACATTTATAAACAATGGGTTATTCAGTTGAGAAATTTTTGAGAATAGAAATGACAGAAATTCTGCTTTTCTTTTTTTTTGAATAAAACTTCATAAATTTGGAAACATTTTGGTCAGAGCTTTTCACCCAGGGTTTTTTGATATCCTGGCATGTCACAAGGAGTAGTTAGGGTGTTGTGAGTTTTTAAATTAAAATAACAACATCTGTACTGCCTGCCAGAGGGATTGAACTAGGTCTGAATTAGACCCAATGGAAGCAGGGCAAGCAATAATTAAGCGTTACTAAATAAGAACATGGAAAGATATCCGCAGACATGGACAAAGGAATGAGAACAATCTATTCCTATAGATTAAAAGGCTCATTTCAAAATTCCAAGAATATTATCAAAATTATCAGACACCTGAAGAAGGTCAGAGGTTACAGCATCTGAAACATGATAATAATAACAAAGATGAGGATATTAGTACAAATATAAATAACAACTCATCCTCACCCTAGAAATTCAGACAAAAATTAAAGTAACTGACAAAAAAAAAAAGAGGAATAGTTGAGAATGAGAAAACAGACCTTTAGAAACAACTGATAATTAAGAATCAAGATGAATCAAAAGAATTGAATATTTTCCACTTTTGCAAAAGCTGTCATTTACTCACCTGCTTTACACACCTGAATGATTTCAAAGCCAATATTTTCACCTTCTCTATCACAATCAGTCCATATTACCAACACCTGACATCGGCGAACTTCTATCTCCAAGGTTTTCTGAGAGAAAGGAAAAAAAAAAAAAGAATCTGAACAAAATGTCAGGATTCTTGCATTTGAAGGGAATTTTCTTTCACCAAAATATGATTCTTTATTTGTTGGTCAGAAAGACACGTTACAAAAAAATTCAGGGATAACTGCTTACTAATACTCATCCTTAATCCCGAGCTGTACTGATCAAGTCTTTCATAATTATTATGTCTATAATGACATGAATTCAATACAGTGTAATATTCAAATTCTTTTTTAGTATGTCCATGATCTCTTAAGGCATGAAATAAGACAGTCCTCATGCTGTGTTGATTTTACTGATCACATTGTTTATATCTACAGAATGATTGTCAGTTGAAAAAGAAAGTGTTGAAAAGTTCTCAACCCAATAAAATTCTCCAAATCAGTATTTGATGACCAAACTGAAAATTGATTTTAGAAATTGTGTCAAACAAACAATTTTGTACCACACACACACACACACACACACACACACACACACACACGCATATATATAAATAAAAAGAAAGAACAGTAAGATATATAATCCGGTGTTCTATTTATCTGTAACCTTGGAAACATGAATTTTGTTTTAGCTGTGTATTTAAAACCCAGTAATTTTAAAAGTTACTCCAAAATTCGCTTGAGGATGAAATGGAACTAATGTCTTTAATTTAATCACAAAATTAAATTCAGGGCTTTTAGCTCCCATTTTTGGAACATGGTTAGAACTGTGTAATGAAAAAAAACATATTTTAAATCAATTAATTTATAATATATATAAATATATATATATATATATATATATATATATATATAATACACACAACCTGTACATCCAATTAAAAAGTAAAAGTTAAAAAGTATCCTTGATAATCGCTAAAAGTATAGCCGAAAGCACTCAGAATTACAGAACATTTGGATAGTTTCTACACACTCTGTGTCCAGAAAAGAAAACACTTGTTCAAACACAAGAAAAATTAAACAAAAAGTTTAATCGCAGTACCTTGTGTATTGTCTTTAATGAAACGTGTATATATGTAAAGGGTGCGATGGATAAATAGTCGTCTAAATTACACAAAAATGAAAATAACACTGACATCTCATTTTAACTGATATATTTACCAAAATTACACAGAAATATCTTGAAATGCTAAAGAGTAAATTTATTCCATAAAATCAACATTGGCTTCAACCCCGGCCCACAGATGACTTTGACAAAATAGCGTTGGTGCCTATTTTACCAGGACCACCAAAATAGCCTATTCATTTAATAAAAGCAGTGCATAATTTTGCAAGTGGTAAAGAGTTAAAAATACTTTCAGGTGAGATAATCTAATCTACTAAGACAATCTCTAATTGAAGATACTCCCATAAGAAAGGTGTGGCTCTTAAGTTCACCTTGGCTGCCTCATCCTTCAAACTTTGAGGGAGGGGAAGAAAAAAAAAAAAAAAAAAACTTTTGATACCTAACAATGTTTCTCCACTACTACTCCTGTACATAAACAGAAATGTCCTGACTTGGCATCTTAGCTTCACTCACTTTCCCACCATCATGACATGGCTTCTCTTTGCCTTTTCTATAAATATTTTCATGGCAGTTGTTCTAACCAGTTCTCCACCTTGGTAACTCATATGACTAGATTGGCAACTCTCATTGTTTTACTGTTGAATTAGCAAGATATAACCATAAGTTCTATTGCAATAGTTTCTTTCTCACACTTGTCGCCTGTGGAACTCTCTTCCAGTTTTTTGCTTCCCTGTCACCTACAATCTTCAAAAATTTAATTGCAACATCATTTGCCATCTTCTGTCTTCCTGAAACCTGTTCTTTTATTGTCCTTTCTCTTCACTAAAGTCTTCTCATAATCTTTCACTCCCAGTAACTCTTTGCATCTTAGTGGCATTATCACCATGCTTGAGGTGAAATGATTAAAAAAAAACATCAGGCTATATTATTATTGCTTTATTAATACAGTATATATACTAACAATGTTTATGCAGGAGATGAAATTAAAGATACAACTTATTAAACCTATGAAGGATGTAGGGTAAATTGATTGTCAATTGTGAAATATTGGTATCTTTATATATATCTTCAAACACAGAGGTTTATACTTGGTTCTGTCATTTTGCTTTTTACTCAGACTGACCAACAGGTGAGATAAGAAAAAGAAATTTATCTCAAAAATAGTTAAACAAATATGTTAAAATGTCTGCATTAATTCTTATGGAGTAAAAATCACAGAAATTTCTCTAAGAAATAATCACTTTTTCAAATTTATTTTCATGTTATTCATGAGCTCTGAATAAGCTCTCCAGATAACAAATTTAATTTTTTCTTTTTTAATTTTCTAAATTTACAGAGTGAGGGTAGATTTGCTTTACAAATTCATTGTAAATTGATCCACACTATGCAAGCCAAAAAGTAAATAAGCCAAGTAAAATAAATAATTAATA
>CAHIKZ030004989.1:15000-16442 GCA_903632075.3 Acanthosepion pharaonis | reverse complement strand
TAGTTATATTGAGCACTTTAGCATACTGTTTACATTGTTCGGACTACCAGCCTCATCTTTGTTGCTCTATTTATCACAACGTTTCGGCCGTTGTACGCCCCGGCGTTCTTCAGGTGGTTTGAATGTCGAACTGAACCCTTTATTTCGCTCGCTTGGGGTAGTCTGTTCCAGTTCCACGTGCTATGTCTAATGGATGCCAGTTATCAGTTATCTCCTGTTAATTCCCCTCTCCAAGTTCTCCACCGCCTTAATCAGGTATTGATCTCACACTCTTTGGGTCCTGTCACTGGATCTAATTAACGCCTTTATTCACTGTGTCCTGTGTCCTCGAGGACACATGCCACAGTGGATAAAGATATATATATATATATATATATATATATATATATATATATATATATATATATACACTTTAAGAGATCAGTTGAACCTGCTACTTGGGTTTCAAACTTACAGTATTACTTTTTAATACTACTGTTTTCTAGTCTGATTAAACTCTGACCATTAACCTTTTTTATATCTCTTTAATCGATATTTTGGTGGATATCATATTTGTATAAACGCTCCGTTTATTTTAAGCATAATGTTTATTTTGGTCTGCTAGCCTGAATATTCTTGAAATCTTATTAAAATGATATAAACGTTTAAAGTGACAAAAATCTGTCAAATTAATAAAAAATCTACTTTACGTAATCTCTTTCCATACTAAAAGACGATACTTCCAGACAAAATACAGAGTAAATTTGAGTAAAGACTAAAGTCAAGCAGTTCGCATAGGTTCCAGCACTGAGTATCAGTTGCGGTTGATTCGGTGTGAGCTGATTTTTACAATAAAGTTAATGATCGTTTTGCTCTTATGCCAATAAAAAATTTCTACTAAAGTTTTTAATATAAGATATTTTATGCCACCAGTCCCAACAGTGTTAATAGTTCCCCCCCTCTGCATATTTTTCAGGAACCGCCACTCATTATAATTATTGCCATATTCGTAAAAAAACGCACTTACTTAAAAAAAAAAAAAAACAACCTTAGCGTTGCGACTGCACACTCCACAAGTTTGTATTTGTTATCAATAACACATTTAAAAAAAAAAAAAATTCGGTTCGCATTATATTTTTTCGTCTTGGATGCGACCTGAATTTTACCAAAAACAAAATAATTTCCATGCCTGAAGATGACTGAATGTACAGTCGAAAGTATTGCGTATTTAAGGAAGACCTAATACAGTTTATCATTTTAAAAACAAGGATCATAACATTCATCGAGTGATTGGTAGGTTAATGCATCTTTAAAAATTTGTTAGCGAAGGGATTTTGCCATTTTATATCATTAACTTTACTAATTTACTTTTTGTATGAATGATTCATTGTTATATATATATATATATATATATATATATATATATATATATTAGACGTCTTCATATCCGAACTTCTCAGTGT
>CAHIKZ030004989.1:0-10000 GCA_903632075.3 Acanthosepion pharaonis | reverse complement strand
TTCCGTCATTGGAAAGTTTCGCATAAAAGGTATAAAAAGAATTTACATGTGTAGAAAGAAAGAAATCTAAGTGATTAGTAACAAAGAGGATATATATATATATATATATATATATATATATATATATATATATATATTAAATAAACAAACACTAAAATAGTGGTTTTAAAATCGTAAGCGTTAAAAGTGCTTAATTTCAAGTAAGAAGAAAACAAACCTGGAGAGCAATTTAATATCTTCAGTCATTAATGTGCCATGCGTAATACACGCTTAGGCGATCATGTATCTTTCGATACATGACTGATGAGACAATTTTTTCCTCGCAGTAGGTTGCCATTTCTTTCCGCAGTAGACCAGTTGCTTTCCAAGGCTATAGAACCCAGTCTGTCCTGCTATTTACCCATAGCTGGAAGGAGAAGAGGATTCATACCTTTCCCAACAATATTAGCACGTAAGTGAATGTAATGGATTCAACTGGAATTCGAACTCGGCTCTCAGATTTCTCAATCCGAGCCGCCATCCATTATCTTAAAAAGATTAAAACGCTGAATGGAAAACGACGGCAGTTTCGACCGCCAAGATCTAATCACGTGAACTAATTAGCGACAACACAAGAACTTGAATTTCTTAATGCAGCACCGGAAGTAATAGGTGGGGCGGAGTGGAACAAATTATTTCTCCATCATCATCCGGGCTCGTACAAACCCAGCGTCAACCTCCTCATGTGCCGACATTTGGCCATAATTTCGGACCTCCCATTCAACAGCTCAGCGCCACCTTTGTATGTTGCAATAGCCAATTTCTCCTGAAACAACTAAATGTGTTGCTTTTCACTTTACTAGATTTTACATTTCATAAAATCCCCCACCTAATGATCCAGCTTCCATCATTTTTTTTTTCTGGGAGATTTAGAGATTATAGTTTGCTAGCTTCATATTGAACTCACATTCTGCCATTCTAAATGACGAGGTATGGTAATACCACCTCTTTTTAAACTGGCCCTCAGTGTAACCAATGTACTTTTTGCATTGCCATTATCACTTTCTACCTCCGTACAATACACCACCTCTTCTGTACAGCATACCCCATTTAATGGACAATCATATTTTATCCTACAATTACTAAAGATACTGTTTTCACCCACCCCCACGTCATCTTCAATATTTGAATTTATTTTGTTCAATCTTTTAATAATATTACGTAAGTTGCTAGTGTAGCTGTAGCTCAGCTTGACTGCATTACGATTAAATAATTTGTGTAACCCGGATGTTTTTGGGAAGTGCTTATTTAGAAGGCTAAAAAACATTTTTTCTACATTTGTTTTTACTTGCATGTTGAATGGTGGGTTGAACCAGATAACACTCCTTTTTCATTTTCTATTACCATCTGTTCTTGGGTCTGATTGGTCCTGGAAACATACATTGATTTTATGCTCCTCCTGTCTTAAAGCAGCTGCATATTTTTTTCTTTTTCTTTATATGTTAAAATATAGTTTTAAGGTATGCTATATTTATGGGATAAAGTGGATCGAGCGTATGTAAAAATAAACATGGACATTGAAGTCAAAACCCAAAGGCGACAGTCTGTTTCATACTAAACGTAATCGTCTGACCATGATGACATGAAGATTGTATTTAGCATGAACCAGACTGTCGCTCAGTACATTATATATAAATATATCTCTCTCTCCTTATATATATATATATATATATATATATATATATATTAGGTTAAATGCCGCCCTATCGGGTGGCATTTAAGCAAGATCCTGTTAAGGTCTCTTGATTGGTCCATCACAATAGATAGGGAGGAATAGATGCGATAGGAAACTGCAGAAAAACTTAAAATTGAACGCTGCATTTAAATATTGCATCATTATATAAGCTTATCTTTTTAAAGTTCAACGACAATTCTTCCGCCACCACTTAATTTAAAGACAGTTTGATGTACGTAGGTCCTGACTTTCCATACAACCAATTATTTTTATTTTATGGGTGACTTTCGCTGGATTTCGCAATTAATTTTGATTATTCCCAAATTTATTTCCAAGTTATAAAAATTGTTATCGTACAAAAGAAATTGTAGCAAATAAATCACATAAAAATAATCGGCGAAAACAATCGCAGTAATCAAAACATGGGAATCCAAAATTTCAGGCATGCAGGTCTGGATCCGACCCGAAATGTTTTTAATTTGCTCACGGAGTTGGCCTGATTCCAAAATGGTATGATATGTTGGGCTACAGCCTCTTGGAGTAAAGTTGAAAAAGTGTGACACAGTGACGCACTGACATTAGCATTTATTATATAGTTATATCTCATGGATTGATAGTCAAGTAGATAAGAAGAAAAGATTTAACACTTGTTGAAACTAAGTTTTCCATCAAAGACATTATATTTCGAGCGCCTCACCATGTTGTAATGGCGAGCAAGCTAGATGTGGAGATTATACATTGGGAGTTCGATCATCTCCAAATGCCACCAAATAATATTATTTCTTACTTATACTGTTGTGAAAGGCATAAAACTACGTAACTTACTAAAATATTTTAACGTTGACAGAAAATAGTAGAAAAGTATGTAATGATATAGCCATTATGTTTCTTTTTTATTTTAGGAACTTTAGTTTACACAAACCTACTTGAGTGATTGATTCATTTGTTTTTGGATTCAAACATTACCCAAAGATAAGTGAATATAACGAACCCGGCTGGAATTCGAACTCGGATCTACGATTTCGCATTCCGAGCCGTTAAACCACGCGCACATCCATACCTACCGCACGTGGTTTCTCAAATAAAATCACCATCTAATCCTGATCAGTTCGACGTTGCTTAACCTCGTTAATCGGATGGTGTTTCAGCGTGATCTCGTCGTAAGCCCAAACATATTGGATCTCTAAATAAAAAAAAAAAATAAAAAAAAAAAAAAAATAAACGATGTCGATTGCAGAAAGGAACAAAAATAGAAAATAGATGTAAACTTGTACTATATCATTTACAGCATGTATTTGGACTAGCCGGGTTCGAATTCTAGTCGAATCCATTACATTCACTGACATGCCAATACCCTTGGGAAAGGTATGAATCCGCTTCTTCCCCCAGCTATGAGTAAATAGCAGGATAGATTGGGTTCTATTGCCTTGGATGAAATGACAACTGTAGATTCAAAACCGTGAATATAAATGAACGGAAAAAATTCCATTTCTTTCCAAATAGCCATGGCAAGATATCCCTGATCAGAGGTATAGACGAATCGTCGCACATCCACCTGAAGGAATATGGGGTATTAAAAAAAAAATTCTGATTTAATAACATTACTATTCCTTCACTATCAGAAAATGACACTAACAAAATTAATTCGGTATTAAAATTCATGTCCGATTTTATTAATAAAAAAAGTGCAATAAAATATTGCCAATATGGTCTGGAAAAATCTGTTTGTATCACTATTTTTGAGCTCAAAAAGAATTTTATCATGTCAAAATGCATTTTTAAGAAATTATCCAATTTTATCATATCTATTATACATTCACATGTTCAATTATGTTTTAAAGATGAACTAAAGTTGTACCTAATCCATATCTATCTACCTATCTGATTTATCTATCTTCTTCTCTTCATTGCTGGGGACATTTTAATGTTTTTAATTTATCCATCCACGATAATCTCATCTTCTGTTTGTCTGCGTGTGTCCATCTGTTTGTCTATCTATCCATCTATCTGTTTGTCTATCTATCCATCTATCTGTTTGTCTATCTATCCATCTTTATTGTTTGTCCTATGAAGGATCCATCTATCTGTTTGAGTTTTCTTCCATCTATCTGTTTGTCTTTCTAATTCATCCATCATGTCTCCCATCCACCATGCCCCTGTTTTTCTTTCATCGATCTATCTTTTGTTGGTTGGTATCCATCATCTATCTCTTTCTTCTATCTCTATTCCTTTATCTCCAATATGGCCCTGGTTCCAGCAGGATCTGTTCAAAATCTCAAGAGGTTTTCATCATCATCTGTAACAGCTATGCGTTTAATAATAAATGAATGATCTATTGTGAGTCTATCCGATGACCTCTTTATCTGACTTGGTTCTTTTTCCAAAATCATAAACAACATTTTTCCATCTCTCTCCCTGTTCTTTTTTTTTTTCCATCCCTTGCCGTGACGTACCACCACTACCCAAAAAATTGATTTCTATCATGACTCATATTGCAAATGTCTTTTTAAAACCGCATATCTTTTCTTTAAAATAAATCAATAAATAAAATTTTAGGTATTATTCGTTCATATTTCGTGGTATATTTTGTTTTCGTTAAAAAAAAGTTTGAAATAGTTTTTAAAAATGTTTTTCATCCTTGTTTTTCAATAACCGATCACGTGAGCTCTATTCAATACCTTCTTCTCCCATGCTTAAAAAATATCCAGTCTCTCTTATAATTACTTGCTCTCTATAATTAAATTCAATTTAAATTATCCGTTTATCTTGTGGATCTTTTGAATGTTGTTGGTGTGGCTAAATGGCTGGCCTTTTTTTTCTATTAAAAAAGGTTTTTTTACATTTATCAAAAACAAATTAAATAAAATTAACGAAAAACACAGTATGAAAATAGTTTAAGAATCCCCTCCCCTGTTTTATTTTAAGGCCTTTTCTTTTATTCTACCTGTTTTTTTTTATTTCCACATGTACCATTTGATTGCCCGCTATTTGTATTGTCCGGAAAAAACAAAATTTTTGACTTTGGTGTTCCAGGTTATCGCATTTGTCTAAAATTTATGATTTTCATTCTTTTAAGGTAATTATTGAAATTTTATTTTGCCTAGAAAAAATTTGATAGAAAAATATGTCATTTTGCTTTTGCCTGTCCTTTTTTAAAATTATTTTTCGACAAATAATACATTGCTAGGTTAAATTTTTGTTGAAACATTTTTAAAAAAAATTTTTTTTTTTTTTCCAGAAATAAATTCACCAAATTTTATCAAATAAGAACTTTTGAGCTAATTTTATTTTATTTATTTATAATTAAATTTTTTTTAAATAAATGTTCTTGTCTATCTATACAGGCATTTCCAATTAAATTTTTTATAGAACGGCTGGTTGTTGAAAATTCAACAATATTTTTTACGAATTTAGTCATTTTTTTTCTTTCTTTTTTCATGTTTATAACAATCGATGACAACAACTTTTAAAAATTCATTATTTCTCTAAATTGTTTTTTGATATTTGAAAATTTTTCCATCATTAGGGTCTTCTTTCTGTTTGAACAACGCCTTTTTAACTAACTCTAAGAATTTGTTCAGATTCTCAACTCAAATATTGTAAATTCTTTCTAATTTTATCAATTTCTCTTTCTTTATTATTATAAATATAGTACTCAACTATTTTTTTCACTTTCAACAGTGGGTAGGATTTAAAAATTTCATTAGCTCAATATGGATATTTTTTTTTTAATAATTGAAATTCATATCTCTCTTCGGACATTTCACTATTTTTCCCTTTTAGCGTACGTGTTGTTTCTGTTGTCTTATAAATTGTTGCACATTATTCGGAATGAACACTTCATTTGTGTATTTATAAAATTCTCTCTTTTTTCACCTTGACATTGGATCTAATAGCTCCCCCCCGTTTTTTGATTCATCTTTGTGCTGTGTGCATCAGTCAGAGATGTTTCATATGATGTCGTCAGATCGCACTTACGAGCTTTTAATTAATTACAAAAATAAATTGAATGAAATATCGGCCTTTCATCTCTCATATTTGAAAATAAAAATTATCGAAAACACACAAAAAAAAACAAGACATGATTTTTTAAAAAAAAAAAAGGCCAATCTATCAAATATGCAGTTTTTTTTATATTAGCAATCCATCTTAATTTAATTGGATTATTTTGAAAAAAATATTATTGACATAATTCATTATTCTATTTAAATTTTATTTAATTATATATATTTTGCATTAAATGAGTATCAATCACTGTATTTTTTTATCATGAACTAAAAGATTTTATTTGGAATTGTAAATATCTTATTTATTTTTCTATGTTTTGACTTTTGAAATGTATCATAGTGAATAATTGTTTTCAATTGGGATAATTAATCAGAAACTGAAATCAAATTCAGTTGAGGTTCCTTACATTCACTTACGAACTAATATCTTGGAAAAATACAATCCATCTTTTCTCCTTCCATAGCTATGGGAAAATAGTAGGACAGACTGTTCTATAATCCTTGGGTTGGCAACCAGCCTGAGAATTAAATGTCAATTCAAACCAGATCACACTATCCTAAAATAGGATGCCATTTATGAATCCAATTCCCACTGAAAATCCTACTATGAATTTGAACATCTGAATGAATAACTGTTTCTTTGTTACACTTTTTCTCAAAAAAACTTTTGTATTTTGGATGCTGTGGGTTCATTTGATGCAGTTGGCTCAACTAACTTTTCCTGAATGTTGCAACAAGTTAGAATATAGGATTGATCAAAGAAAATCAAAAATTACCGTAAATTTTTTTTTTTTTTGTTTTTTTTTTTTTTACCTATGATAAATCACCATTATTACTCAATGCCTCATTTTTTTTTTAATTCTGTTGAAGATAATTATAATTTAAAAAGGTTTATTTAGTGGCATATAAATGACTGTCTAATTAGATCAACTAAAAAAATTGATTATATAATGCCCAAACAGTAAATGGTAGAGCAGCTCTTGGTATGCAAGTATCGTATTTTTTCCTGGCAGAAGGGTTTGCAATGATATCCATTCAAAATCCTAGTTACCATAAAATTTTAAAATAAAAATACCTCTCCTTTGGGATTTGTGCTGGGTTTTTTTTCCAATATTTTATAGAATATATTGTCCTTGAAATGGATAAAACTTATATCAATGAGAATTTTTTGTATATCTTGCTGTCAACTCAATCTTTTGTCACATTGGTAAATCCATGGGAACACTTTAAAATCACGAAATTTCTAAGATTCAAAATAGACTAAACAGTAAATGATAATATAATTAATATAAAAAATTCACTTACTTCATATATAAAATTTTTATTTAATTACCCTTTGATTTATAAGACACACTCTAATTTCAGCAGGGCAAATCAAGAAAAAAATAGTAATTAGTAAAATTATTAATAAATGATACAGTCTAGGATATATTTATGAGCTATTATTTTGGTTAAACAAGCCATGATTACAATTAAACGAAAATAATAGGAAAAAAAGAACACGAGCTTATAAAAATTCCCTTTATATGATCTGTACAACCTGTGTCTTGTAAAAATCTTATTGAATAATTAGGATATAAAAATTCTGATTGTATTTATACCAATTCAACTGGAAGTTATCATTTTTTGAAAAAAATTAATTAAACAAATATTTTTTATAAATATATAATTTGAATTTATTGCATATAATTTTAGTTAAACAAAGTACTAAGTTTTTGGGAGATGAAATTAATATAATGAATATTATCAATGATATAAATGCATGTCGGAAAAGGGTTTAGGGGAAATAACAGAAAGACAAAATTTATTAAGAGTTTCAAAGGACAGGAAGTTGTGGAGAGCTATTATCGCTTATGTCCTAAAGGGGACACGGAAATTAAAGAAGAAGAAGATAATACAAGTCTTACTAATTAAACCATAGCTGAAGAGAAAATAGGTGAATTCATACATTTCCCAAAGGGATTTTAACGTAAGTGACAATAACGAATCTAACGGGAATTCGAACTCGGCTCTCCGATTAACAATCCTCAGCCAATATCCATTACACCAACCGTACAAGCAAGCTTACAGTATCATAGCGAGGAGGATAAGAAGAGTATTCATTCTTTTCTCAAGGGTATTTTGCACATAAGTGACTATAACGAAACCAACGGCAATTGGAACTCGGCTCTACGATTAACAATCCATTACACCATCTGTACATGCAAGCTTGCAGCACCTGGTATTCCCAAGCGGTTACTCATCTAGGTACTACTGACCAGAGTCGATATTGCTTAACTTCGGTAATCGTACGGCAACCTATGTTTCAACGTGATGTGGCCGTAAACCGAGATTAAGAATTATTGTTGTTATCTGCTTTTTTTTTCCAGACCAGAACGACCATCTTGATTTTGTTATCCTCATAACATTTCGACCTGTATACCATCTAGCCTTCATCAGGTGTCTGTCTTCGTAGTTGTTAACCGCCTCGGAATTTCGAACCGAAGACTTTATTCCGCGTTGCAGATTGTTCTCATTCGGCTGTCTATGACTAAAGGATATTTGATATCATTTTTATTCATATCTGTGTTGCTTGTTCGTTTCTTTCATTGAACCAGTGTTTGAGATTTTTCAGCACTACCAAAACCAGGATTTGAAGTCACAAAATTCAAGATAGCACATCTATTTTAATTAGAACTTTAATACACTAGGCCCTATAAGGATAGAAACCGAAATGGATATTTTGGCGAAAACAGTGAAACATTATAAATCAACGAACGTTGGAATGTTTATGAAGAGCCTCGGTGTGGTGCAGTGGTTTCTAAGCTCGGTAACCAGACCATTACTATCTTCGGCCTTCATAAGTGTACCAAACTGTGGTCAGCTCAGAGGGTGGAACTATTCTCGGGAGTTTGATGATCATTGAGGCGATATATCCGCATCTATAAAAGTAGATGGGCTCGATTATCACTAGGTTCAATCCCCTTCCACGTCTACTGAACAGAAGCAGAGGGGTTTTTTTTTTTATCAAGTTCACCCCAAGCAAGGCAGTAAAGCTAGAGAGACGCAGGGGTTTACTGGCTACGGAAGAGTTAAAAATAGGAACATTGCTAAGGAGCGAGAACACAGGAAGTTTCATCAGGAGGACAGCAGATAGCATTTGGCTTTGCATTTATATTTTTGCAGATGAAAGTTGGCAGGAAAGTCATGGAGCCGGAAGGGGCATTCTACAAGCGAAAAGTGAAAGAAAAGAAACTGAAGCATAGAATCTACGGTTCTATCTAGCCAGCTCGAATGTAAATTGGTGAGACCTAGTCGCCACTCTAGTACTGCGCTTAAACACGAAGAATCTAGGCACCATAGCGAAGCGCTCATCCGAATAATTAAAATGAAAGTATTTATAGAAAAGGCAAAGAGAGGCGACATTATGGCTTGGGAAAGTGACTAAAGCCGAGATACCAGATCGTGGCGAATAATATTGCTGATTCTCCTTTGGATTTTATCAAGGAGTTCTAGATAGATAGCAGGGGCACTGGGCCATATGTTGCAGCAATATTCTAAGCATGGATGAATAGTAGACATAGATATGTAATATTGACTCTGGAAAAAAAAAAAAAAAAAAACAAAAAAAAACAACACCTAGCATGACACAGTGAAGCAACCTTCCTGTCAGCTTATCTAGCAATGATAGTCTTTTCCCATCATCTTAACCGAGAACGTTAGCCCAAGAGGTGCAAGGAACCACTCTCCTTGAGAGCAGCATCAATCATGCTGATGGAAAACAGAGAGGGTTCTCTCAGATGATTAATAGGGATCAGTTTAGTTTTGGAAGCGTTAAAATCAACACTTTGCTCTATTTAACGACAGACTGAAAGGTCGTTTTGGATATCAGCCCGCAATTTGGTTTATCTCTTCATTCCTATCTAGGACCGTGTTTCCGGCCCCTCTTAAAGTCTTCTTATTGGCTTTTTCCTTTGCGTCTTGGCGGGATTATCGCCTTGCTTGGAATAAATTGATTGATAAAAATATGTGTAACACTAGACGTAGACGTATTGGGATGGCCAAGGACGCATTCCAAAAGCTGGGCAGAGTATTGCGAGACAGGAGGATTTCTTTGGTAACTAAGAAAGAATACTGAGCTGTTACTTGACATCTGTCCGTCTTTGTGGAAGCGAATGTTGGACGATTTCCTCAGGATGAAGAAGATTTGAGACGACGGAGATGTTTCAAAATGAAAATATGGAGGGGGAGCCCATGAGGTCTTAGAGGGAAAAGGAAATTCCCAAAAAAACCAAGGGGG
>CAHIKZ030004988.1:0-16487 GCA_903632075.3 Acanthosepion pharaonis | reverse complement strand
CCTCAAGGTACAATGTGAACTGTAAAAAAAAAAAAAAAAAACTTAAAAATTATATATAAAAGACACTCATATTAATTCAATTAATTTTTTCTCGTTTAAAGTCCTCAGAACATTAGATAAATATCAATATCTGTCAAATGTTTTAAATAAACAGCTACTGTTTGGTTTCAAAACAAATTAATTCAGCTAATATTCTACAAAAGTTTCAGAAAAGTATATTTTATTTTTGGAAGATTTTGCAATAAAGATTATATTGCAATGAAAGACAACTAAAAAGGGTCTGTTATCAGCTATTTTAGCAAAAAAATCTTCCAGTCAATTAAGTTTATGAAATAGAACCAAGTATTTTACTTATTTGAAATATTTAATTTAATCTATTAACTTGAAATTAAAACTAAAGTAAAAGCTTTAAGAAAGATTTTTCATTTTTAACCTGATTTGAAACAACTATTATTTACTACAAGTTTAAAATATCACAGAAATACATACGACAGTAATTGTTTAAAGTGTTGGCTTGATATTTATAATAACTATAGTAAATTCAAACAAAAAAACATTGTTTTACAATCGTTATGAGTCTATCGATTGGTGAATAGAATTTTATTATAAACAATTGTCTTGTAAATGGAATTTTTTAAAGCATTCTGAATGTAAAATAAAGAAAAAAAAAAAAGGTGCAAGACAATAAGAAATACTACCTGCCGAAAAAAAAAAAGTGGATGTTTGTTTTATCGGCTGAAAATGTAAGAAATCCGATCCCATATATAAAGGAACACACACACACACACACAAAACAACCTGGGTTTTTAACCTAAGTCACTCCACCAGAATCGCTAAAACATAGAGCATAGTCTGATGAAAAGACGCCAAACTTTATGAAAACAAAATTTTATCGTCAAAATGCTTATATTTTTATGAAGAGGATAGACTAAATTTTTTTTTAATTATTTTTTAAAATTTTTCCATCTTTTAGAATATTCTAAATTTTGATTTAAAAACCTTGTTTCTCTTTGTACCAACAGCGGGTAGTAAATAACATAGATAATTTTTAGCGCGTTTTTTTTGTATTTACACACATTAATTTGGAAAATCTTGCAAAAATAAAAATAATTGTCAGATGTTAATGAAACTTTCAGAAATTATTCACAGATGATCAAATTATTATAAATATGTTTTTTTTTTTTAAAGTCATGGCAGAAATATTTTTTTTATATTCATTAACACCCCCATAACTAATTTTATGAAAAACTCTAGAAATTGAGACCATCGGTTTTATTGATTACAATAGTTAAAAGCACAAGGCTTTGAAGAATGCAAATCATGTTTTTTTTTTTTTTTTTTTTTTGGCCAACGTACCTGAAAAATCAGCTCTGAATTGTAACATACAAAACTCAATAAAACAAATATATTATTTAATTTCAAATGCTTTTATTTGTTTTAATTTGTTTTTATGAATATGGACAATATTTTCTGAAAGTAAAAAATTTTTCAATGAAAATTGAATTTTTTAATACAATTATTTGTTATTTCTTTAATTTTAAAAGATTTTTTAAAATGTTTAAATTGAATTTTAAAAATATTTTAACATTAGTTAAAAGCAACATCAACCTTTCAAAATGTCCGTGTAAGATTGTCATTGTCTAGCGCTTTGAAAATTGTATAATTTGGACCAATCAGAAGATGGTAATTAAGAAATGTAATTTTTGTGTTTATAATCGGACAGTAATTATCAAGTACAGAAGACCAACCAGAATACAATTTAGTTGCATTATTTGAGTTCAGCATTGTTCTCCGCTATTAAGGCCTTTTACTTTTTGCGAAACACGTATGGAGAAGTTAATTTGAGTTTTCAATTTCAACTGAGAAGGTATACAAAATTAGTATCATCTTATGAAATTTAACTACTGCTAAACTTTAATTTATATGATCTTATTTTTTATATATTAATCTCAGTTTTGACATTTTTCCATAAATGAAATATCAAAATTAATAATAAAATGAATGGAAATACAAATAACACAGTAAAATGTAATAAATGTACATAAAATTATAGTATTTTATGTACACTTCTGATAAAATTTCATAAGAAAGGTACCTAAAATTAATTAGATACCTTTTTCTTATGAAATTTAATCTCACTAACAACAGTCTTATTTTTTTTTATTTTTTTTATATTTTCCATAAAGCATCGTAAACGTAAAAATGAAAGCTAAGTAAAAAAAAAAAAAAAAAAAATAAAAATTAGAGCGCTGAAAGTTTTCCTTAAAAAGTAACAAGGTAAATAATTTGTTCAAAATAAATTTTACTTCCTTCCATCCATAGAAAGAATTATCCTCCCGTAAGTTATCTAAACGTCATGAAAATGCCTTTTCGTCAATCGTCAAGCGACCAAAGGTTATGACCTGCTTTGTTTTATTTTCAAATTACATTTTTTCGGCGCAGAAGCTAAGTTAACCTTGGTTCAAAATATTTTAAATAAACATTATAATTTCTGTTTTTATTAAAATCAGTTTTGAAAAAATGATAATTGATTTTTAAAAGAATATCAAAGTCAGATTTTAATTTTTTATCAAATGGAAAAAAATGATTGAAAATGATTATCTGTCCATTTTTTTGACAAAAAAAACAATATTTTAACGAAAATTTCAGACGTGCTAGGAACGATTAAAAAATGTAAAAAAAATACCCCAAAATACTTTGATCTTTCCTCTTTAATAATAATATGAACATTAGACGATAAAATTTTGTTTTCGTCAAGTTCGGCGTTTTTTTGTTATCATGCTATGCTTTTTTTTTCTTTACATTTTCGTGGGTGAGTTGTCCCCTTTTCATTCTCAAAGATGTTCTTAATCGTGTTTTCAAATTGATTTTATTAAAAACAACTGTGTTTTTCCCATTTTTTTCTCCCATTAGAAAAACCAAAAAATTTTATGTAGTCCTGTGAAGTTTTGTTGAAATCGGCAGCTAAAAATGTTTTAAATTCGATCCAACATATAAACGTTACAGACACACACACACAACTAATCTGCTTTTATAATAAGTAAGATTAAATAAAACGTCAGGCATAGAAATGGATAAATATAGAACCAGTTTTACTAGATATGTAAAATATTGGTGTTTGAAAACTTTTGATACTAAGCACTTTTGAAAATGATTAGAGAAATATTGTCTTTAAAAAAAAAACAAC
Source organism: Acanthosepion pharaonis (assembly GCA_903632075.3). Lineage (NCBI taxonomy): Eukaryota > Metazoa > Mollusca > Cephalopoda > Sepiida > Sepiidae > Acanthosepion > Acanthosepion pharaonis. The sequence continues at coordinate 13,300 of CAHIKZ030004988.1, read as the reverse complement.
ATTAAACATCTACAAATAAGCCAGTGGATTTAAAAGATTTGAAACCATTGATTTTAAAAATTATTGACCAAAAAGTTGTGAAATATATTTTTAAAGTTAAACAATTAAAATGGAGATTTTTCCTATGAAATGGAATTAAAGAAAACCGAGATCCAGTTTTTTTTTTTAAATGATCTTATGAAGGAATTAACTGATTTTGAAAAAAAAAAATAAAAAAATAAATTTAAAAATATTTGCATTTTAATTAAAAAAATCAAAGGATATTTACTATAACGTTTTTTTTTTTATTTTTTTTTTATTGGTCAAGACAAACAAAATAAATCAAGAAAACCATTAATTTAGTCATTCAAGCATTAATGACAGTACAGGTGATTTTTTTTTTTGCCTATTTTTAATGAAAAAATTTAGGAATTAAATTTATATATATATATATTCATTTTTATAACAACCTAATTTTTCCAAAATTTTCTTAATTTTGATGAAAATGAATTTCGAACCAAAAAAAGAATTAAATATTTTCTGAAGAAACCTATTTTTTTTTGTTAACGACCAGAAATAAATTGAAAATATTCTCAAGATTTCTTTAAATTAGTTTACATTTATTAAAGATATTAGCTGCTGTCATAATTTTTTTCTGATTTATAAGATTTTGAGGAAATTAATATTTCACATTTAATACTCTCTAGGTTCATTTTTAATTTAAAGTTAACTTTTTCACAATTTCAAATGTATGAAAATAAGTGATAAGTACTTAATTTTTAAGAAAAAGTTAACTTTCAAATATATATGTTATCCACTTTAAAACAATAAGAAAGTAATTTTCAAATATTATCTTATTGCATTGACAAATAAATGATTAAAAATAACAAAATTTTTTGAATGTATGAAAATAAAAAGATAAGTCACTGTAAATTTTATTTAACTATTTTTTTAAAGTTATATTTAAAATATCTTTAACAAATGGATAAATAAAATTCATTAAATCACTTTTCAAATAGTTAAATATTTGAAGAAAAAATTACATAAATTCTTTAACGTTTAATTTTAAACTCCCAAAAAAGTAAAACTATTATCTTTTAAATCTTGCCATTTTCGTTTAGTCAATCAAAATCAAGAAATCCAATTTTTTGCTTGTATTAACATCCAGAAAAAAAGGTTTTCTTCAATATAATTGTTTTTGAGTTATGTTTAAAATTTACAAAAGGAGTACTCCAATAGTAGACTATTTTTAAAAATTTGAAAATTATTTTTTTAATGAATATCCAATTTTTCAAAAATATAAATTTCAAATTTGCACATGCTTTCCAATAAATGGTAAATTTCTTTAAAAAAATGTAACAATTTAGAAAAAGAATTTTTTGAATTAATTTTCTTTAACATTTTTGTTGACTTTTATCAAACCAATGGATAAAAATTTTTTTATAAACAAGTTCCAAAAAATTCATTAAATTGGCAAAAATTTTCAAAATTAATAAAAAGTTAAATGTTAAATAATTCATTTTTTATTAATTTCTATTTTTATCAATCAAAACGATTAAATTTTTAGAAATTATTAATGTTCAATTTTTTTCCATTGAAGGTGTAAATATTCTGCATCTGATTACTAAAAAACTGAATTTTTTTTTCATTCCATGAATCAATTTTAAAAAAAAAATTGTACTTTTTGAAAATATTTTTTTATTTAATCGATATCAATGTTAATTATTTATATTTTTAAATTTATGTGTTGTTTTTTTGAAAACCCTTTTGAAAGAAAAAAATCTTAAAACTTTTAAACTCAAACTTCATTTTGTAAAAAAAAAAAAATAAAAGGTTGTTTTCAAATACATAAATTCATATCCGCATCATTTGTTAATAATTAAATTTCAAATTGCATATTTAAAATGGTTTTTTTTTTATTATGTGTTGGTTGGGGTCTTTATCAAATCTTTTTTTCCAAACTTACTTAAAGAAATATTTTTTTTAAAAAATGAAATCAACCTTTATAATAATTTCATATTTTGTTCGTTTACCAAGTCCTTTTAAATCTGCTTTTCAATAAGTGCTCAATATTTATTAAAATTTTTTATAAATCGGTCCACCCTTCTTTGGATGCTTTCAGAAAATAACAATTAAATTTTTACAAAAAAAAGTGAGTCCTTTTGAATTTATATCAAAAAAAATTCTGAAATACTAGAACGTTCAGTGTCTACCTTAGCTGTATGAAATTAACTTATAATCACTTAGAAATATTTTTAATCCTACCTTTTGAATGTAATATAATCTGTATTTACTGCTAACTCTTAACTGTATTTACTTTTCAATATTAATTATGTCTTGCAGTTTAGTTTAGGACTTTAAAATTGCGTTTTTATTGTTTTCTTTGTAAAGTGCATCTTTGAATCCACAAAAAATTTAAATTTTGATGCGGAAAATATCCTTTTCCAGTTGAACTTTTGACAAAACTATTTCTGTCAATTGTTTTTCATTTTAAAAAGGCGGTCCGCGCCAAAAATTACAATGAATTTGCACTATTAAATTATGATCTAGATGAAAAGATATCTTTTAATGTTGATTTTAAATTAAAATGACTAAACCATAGTTAACAAAGTATCACATTTTTTGTTGAATAAATAGAAATGATGGTGGTTATGTGGGAAGCTATTTTTTCTGAAAAAAAAAAAAAAGGTGAAAAATTTACAAGGTCCAGAAAAATAGTGATAACTGTAAAAGAAATTATAAGAGAACAGCTAAATCAATTTTTATAGGCATTTAAAAAATGGAAAAATTTTTTTTACTTTAATGATTTTTTTTTTTAAAATGGATGAATAAAAGAAATTCTGTTTTAAATAATAATTTGTAAAGAGGTTGAATAAGGAGGTTCCTTTTCATTATTTATATTCCTTCAAATGTATGCAGGAGGCAAAGCAATGATAATAGTAATGATAGCAATAGAGCCCGGTGTTGCCTGGGATGTAACAGTAAGAGATAGATCAAGTATCGACCATCATAAAGACTGAAAATAAAATTGACAAAGATTATTGTTTAAGGTTGACGGACACGCATGTTTTAATTAGTTTGTTTTTTTTACGAATTGGTCAAACCCAAACTCAAACAAAAAACATTGTTTTCAATCGTTATGAGTCTATCCATTGAATAGAATTTTATTATAAACAATTGTCTTGTAAATGGAATTTTAAAGCATTCTGAATGTAAAAATAAAGAAAAAAAAGTGTGCAAGACAATAAGAAACACTACCTGCCAAAAAAAAAGTGAAGTTTTGTTGAAATCGGTTGAAAAATGTAGAAATCCGATCCCATATATAAACGAACACACACACAAACAACCTGGGTTTTATAATAAGTATAACTCGATATGAGTTGTCCCCTTTCATTCTGGCCTCAGAATCGTGTTTTCAAATTGATTTCATGCAAAAACAATTGTGTTTTTCCAATTTTTGGCGCTGTCAGAACCACCGCAAGGTAATTTTACGTAGTCCTGTGAAGTTTTGTTGAAATCGGTTGAAAATGTAGGAAATCCGATCCAATATATAAACGTACAGACACACACACACACAGATACACACAATAAAATAAGTTTTTATATAAATAAGATTCATATATAAATAATTTTTATTGATTTAAAATAAATCTTTTTTTAGTTTAATAGGAAGGCCAGCTTTTTTCATCTAAAAGTGTTTTATCAGCGAAAAAAACTTATCAATTATATTCTATAAATGGAATCGGTCAATTTAGCTTAACATCCATGTGTCTTTAAATGCCAATCACCAAGTCCTGTTTGGGAAGGTAATTAAAAAATATTCTTTTATAATATAGCTGGTTATGAAGGCAACTGCTGAGGACCAACCAGTCTTTTGCCATGACAAGACATCCAGAATGTCGTAAATTCAATCAAGTTATTGCTTTCCCTTGCCAGCAAATGTCCTGCAAAGTGCATTCTATATTCATGTTCTTTGTAGAAATATCAGGGATGGTTTCCACAGAGCTGTGTGATTTAGTTGGATGTTGAATTCAAGAGATAATCTCTATAGCTCAACATCTGAGTATAGGTTGCATCAAAAATAGATGTAAGTGTTTTAGCTAATATCCAAGCAGTGGCACCATACATTAAAACATTAAAATCTACAGTGGCATTTGAGGTTGTCTTCTATTTTTAATTCTTGTTTCAATTCCTTTTATGGTCCAGATTTTTTTACAAAATTTCAAGATCCAAAATCAGTAGAATTTAATTTAATTCCTAGGTATGTAAAATATACAGTCAACAATATTCTTAATAGAGACAGTTTTCATTTAAAACTTAGAGAATTACAGAGTCCAAATATCATTTGTTCATCATTTTCTAAATCATGTAAAATATTGGTCACAGTGTCTAAGTCATTTTTTTAACATAGTCACTCAAAAAACGGGTTTTATATTTTGTTTCGAAATTAATTTCTTCCTCGATAAAAGTTAAACCTAGATAATGATGTTTGTAGAATGAAGTGATCAACATGAAAATCTCTTTTTTAACAAAAGAAGCATAAAAAAAAAAACGAAAACTTGAAAACACATCTGCTTTTGTAGCCATTGTTCAGTTTTATAGTGTATCCGTATTTAAAAAAAAAAAAATTAATTAAAATATATTAAAAAAACAAACGATATATAAATCAGTTTTTTACAATTTATGGTCCGAATTACTAAAATTTGGTTTTTTTTTTTACTTTTTGGTATGGATGTAAATTCCATGACATCATTCTGATATCTTGTTTTGTTTGATTGGTGATTTCATTTTGAAAGAGTATCTGTTAGAAATCTAATAATTAATTACATATCTCCCATACAGTCAGTTATTTTTATTGATGTATGAATTTTTTTAAATGAAAATAAAAACAAAAAAAAAGAATTATTTTATATGTTCTTGTTATCTTTGGTAATATATTGGTGAATTTTCTGTGTGTTCACATTTGATCTTACATAATTTTTTTTACTGAAAAATAAAATATCTTGAGGATTTCATTATAAAGAAATTAGAAAAAGGTTAAAAAACAAAAAACATAAAAACACATCTCTCCCTTAAAATTAAAAATAAATGAGAGATATCGAAAAGGAATTTTAGGAAAATTTGGTAAATACAATGAAATAAAAGTCAATTGAAAATTGATTTTCAAGTAGTTCTGGTTAAGATTTAGGGGCAAAGAGATCCCTATATTTTTAAATAACTGAAAATTTTGGAGTTTGATAAAATATCCAGAAAATATGTTCAAACTTGAAGAAGTGGGGTGGGGACTTTAAGGATAGACTCAAAAACAGTTTTTTTTAAAAAAAACTATTTTTCCAATTGTCGAATCCATTACATTCAACAACATGCTAATATCCTTGGAAAGGTATGAATATTTCAAACATTATTTCGAGTTCTATTGCCTGATAGCAACTGGTCTACTGCAGAAAGAAATGGTAACCTACTGCAGGAAAAATCTGCCTCGTCAAGTTTTGTATTGAAAGATACATGATCGCCTATTCATATATCACAAACAGCAAACTGACTGATTAACTATGGATTCTAACTAGATTTTAATCCACTGCAACAATTTTCCAGTGTTTTTTCAATTTTTGTTTGGGAATTTAAACCCCCTCCAATATTTTTAAGTTAATTACTATTGTTTTCAATAAATAAAATCGTTTATTTTATTGTGTATCTTTTTTTCAAATTCCCATTTAAATGCAGTAAATAAATAATTAAGTTTTAATTCTTTTTAAAATATTTCTATTTTTAAAATATAAGTTATTCTTCGTTAGTATTTTAACCCCAACAAATTGTGAACGACCTTGACTTTGCAAAAAATCAATTTTAATCGATTTCATTGTTACCGAATTTTCCATTACTTTATTTTAGCAGCACCATCAAATAGTGTTTTTGAAACAAGTCATTAGTCTGAAAAAATATTTCCTAAATATTTTTTTATCATTATTTTTTAATTTAAAAAAAAAAAAAAAGTTTCTAGCTCAAAATTTTTTCTTTGAATCTGATAATTAATTTAATTTCCCAATTTTTAGGAAATGTTTTCGGGCTTATACTAGTTAAAAATTTTTATTTATTTTGGTAAACTTTCGATTCAAAATTTAATTTGAAAAGAAGGAAAAAAAAATTAAAGATTTAAGTTTTATTTTTGTTTTTTAAAGTCCAGTTTCTATAGTCAAAAACTCAAAATTTATCGATAAAATTATTATAAAATGTGCATAGAATAAAAACCTTAAAAAAATAAATTTGCATAAATATTATTATAAAAAATAAATAAATAAGTTTATTTGGTAAATTTGTTTTTGAAATTGTTAATTCGAGGCTCATGGAATTATGACGATTTAGGAAATTATCAACTGAATTTTGGCATTAAAAAACAATTTTATTTTCATATTTTAATTTTTGAACCAATTTAATTAAAAAATTAAAGATGATTTATTTTTACCTAAAAATCATCAAAAAACATTATTGTACTGCTGGTGTTCCAAATATTTCTTCTTTTCTTTTTTTTGTGAGGTCACTATTAAAAATTAAAATTATACATTATATTTTTACTTTTTATCTCAGACCATCGTTCAGAAACGATTTAATTTTCTTAAATGTCAAGTAAAAAGTCTTTTTTTGTCATATATCTTTTTCATTAATTTTTTTAACTTATTAATGAAATCATAAATGTCTCTATTTTTAAGTATCAGATTGAATTTTTTCTAACATTTTTTTTCTAATTTCTTTTCGAGGTTCTCTTTTTTTTTAAATATTTAAAAAACCAACTTATATACGGAAATTAATTTTGTTTTTTAATTAGGATTAGTGGGGGTATTATTTTTGAAATTTATTAAAGCGAAATTTAACCTTGAATGAATTAATTTAAATTTTTTCAATTAAAACCAGTTTCATTTTTTCTTTTATTTTTTACTATAATTAGTCACAATGTTTTAAAAAAAAAATATAATAAAAAAATATTTAAATAAAAATATAATTCCGACAAAAGATGGTTTTACTTTTTTGTGTCCTCTTTTTCAGATAAAAAAAATATTTTTTAGGGAAGTCTGTTTTTATATTTTTTATTGTTGAAAATATTTTTATGAATTTTTCCATCTTGTTTTAAAATCATTCTTCGTGGACCAGCCAATGTATATCATATTAAGTATTAGGAAAACTGAGTGGAAAATTAGCCAATTGACATACCACTAAATTTGAATAGAAAATTCATTTATTTTCTAATTTTGTGATGATATAAATATAATTTTGAATTTTCAAAATTTTCACCTTATTGTCATATTTAATGTAGGGTTTTATTAATACTATTCAGGCATAAAAATTTGTTCAAGATTTTATTATTGTGTTTTTTTTATGTATAATTTCTATATATTTTGATTCTGGGTATATGTTTAATTATGGATGGATTTTTTGACTTTCCAAAATAAATAAAAATTAAATTTGGTTTTCTATAAGGTTGGTAATGTGTTTGCTTGTAAATCTAAAAACATACAATCCATTTTTTTTAAATTTTCCAAATTAGAAAAGACTGTTATCTTTAAAAAAGAAAAAAAAATTCACTAAATATAATTTTCTGATTTTTTATCTTAAAACCAATGAACTCCTCATCATGTCAGCCCGTCATCTCTAACAGTATAATTCACCTCGTCGGATATCAATTTCGACTTTTTAATAAAGAAACAGTATTAGAAATCCAAATGGAGGTCATTTCAAGAGTAAGACATTTTCTAATGATCCCATAGTAGATGTCAAACAGGTCGTTATTGTTTTTTTTCCATTGGTTCCCCATTATGAATGAAAACATTTTTTTGGTGTTAGATTATATCTGTTTCTTCCTTTGTCTTGTTAGAATACCATGCATAAAAAGTCCAGGGTATGGTGAATAGATCCTTATAATTGATGGGTAGTAATCCACGATATCGAACTGTATTACAACATTTTTTTATCATCAATATAGTTAAACCAATTGATGACATATTTAGTATTGATTTTAATTTTAATTCATATTGTTTTTTTATTTCAAAAAATTTTTCCAGGATCCTTTTTTTGATCTTTCCTATGTCGGGTCAGAAGGGTTAATTATTCTAGTTGCAGGGTTTTCCAAAAAACATTTATGGTTTTAAAGTTATGTAAAATTCTTTTCAGCAAGTTTACCTTTATTTGTCTGCCCCAGCTTAATTTATCAGTTATTATTTTACTAGCCTGTTTATGCTATCAACCATATTTATGTTGTTGCAAGCTTTTATAAGACCTGGTTAAATTTTTTTAATTAAGTTGTTGTAGTCATCCAATAGCCAATTTGTAGAAGAAAGGATTCTAAAAAATTTTAAAGATAAAGTCTCTTTCTAACTGAATGGTTAATTTTTAACCAAAACAGAAATTTTTCCGTGCAAATTGATAAATAAAATTTCCACTTTGCAGGCTTAGTATTATATTCAATAAGAACATCTTGTTTTTGAGTTACAGCTGCACTGAAAAATCTTCAATCTATAATAAAAAAACAATAATAAAAATCTTGAACAAATTGATGCCTAAATAGTATTAATAAAAAAGGGTTTACAAGAAAATGTTTTCAGAAACAATAACATTTAAAATTAAAGTGATTGTAGAACTGAAGAAAATTCTTTAGAAAATAAATGGCAAAAATCTGTTTTATACCAATGTATATATCATCCACTGAAGGTCCTAATACTTTATGATATACATTGGGTCCACGAAGAATGGTTTTAAAGCCAGATGGAGGCAGCATAAGTGCTCTTTCAATAATATAAATATAAGAAATCAAACTTCCCTATCTAAATATTTTTTACATCTAAGGAAATAAATAGGACACCTAAAAAAAATGTCTGCTTTTGGAATCATATTTTTTTTTAAAAATTTTTTATGCTTTAATTTTTTATTAAGCAATTATTTTTAAAAAATATCAAAAAAAATACTAAATAGCTTTGGATTATTTAAACCAAATCAAAAATATTTTCTATATGCAATTTCACTTCAAACACACACAACATTGTACACATAATATATATATATATATATATATACCATATATAATATATTATATAAAAAATCATTGAATGACAATGGTAAATTTACGTGCTCTGAAAAGGTTAATGAATTTTTATTATTTTTTTAATTTTTAAAAAAAGAAAAAAAATTTAAAAAAATCTTCTGGTTGAAGAACAAAATTTTAAAAATGTCCGATTAACTTCCTAAAGTAATTATAATTTAATAAGAATTTTTATAAATGCTTATCTTACGAATGAAAATTAAATTCGCCCTGCAATAAAAATAAAATTAAATTTTAACACTTAATTTTATAAAAAGCTATGAAAGAAAACTTTGTTGTATTTCATGACTGTTTTTTATACACTTATCAAATTTCAGTGATGAAATTCGGAAATGTTATTAAAAATTTTTAAACTTGAAGGTTCGAATTTCGATTTTTTTTAATGCCTAATTTAAACCCTTTATATTAAATTGTCATTTTTCGCTATTTAGATTAAGGGCTTTATATTTTATTAAAGGAAATTTAAATAGCCTTTCAGTTAATTCAACTAACTCAACTAAAGACTATTTGTTCGTGATTTTTTTTTTTTTTTTTTTTAATTATGTTTGTTAAATACAAATGAATTATTTAATCAATACAACAGGCACAATTTTATTGTTTTAACCTTATTTTTATTTTATGTTATTAAAAATGGGGGATTGTCCATATTTCTTGTTTTAAATCCTAAAATTTTTAGGAATCAATTAGAAAGTCATAAACTTAAAAATTTTGGCAATGTTTAAATTATCTGCAAATTTTCGAAGTTGAAAAACCAGTAAATAAAAACTAAAATTAAGCTATCTTCTTGTCATAAAATTATTACTAACAAAAACATTCTCAGGATATTTAAATTTCATCTGAAATACAATTTTGACTTTGACTTCCTCAAAGTTTTTAATACAACGTTTTTTTAAAATAAATTTACAGATCGAGTTTCTTTTTTTTTCTTTCAAATTTTATTTTTTTTATTTTTTTTTAAAATAAAGTTCAAACTTAAAATGTACCCAAAAATCAGGGACCTAAAAAGAACAAACGAGTAACATTCCAAAAATTAAAATATTGATTTTATAAAGATTAACCAATACAATTTCAAATTAAAAAAAAAATTATTTCATTTACACTTTTTAAATGAAGAAAATTAACTTTCAAATCACAATTCTTATCAAGGAGGAAAGAATATGCCAAAAGATTTTGTTGTTTAAATTTGTTGTGTATATTCAATACTTGTTTTTTATAATACACTTTTTAAGTATTACAAAAAAGTGGGACTTAGAATTTTTTTTAAAATAAAAACAAAATTAAATCAATTGTATTAGATAAAATTGGATAAAATATATAAAAAAAAAAAACAAACGTCAATATAGATGTCTTTATAATTCTACAGAGACAGTCCTGATACAGTCTAATAATTCGAAGAAAACTCTGAGCTGAGGGGGACGGTTACATTTTTTGATTAAAGGGTCCTCTAATCCTTCAATAAAAATATTAAAATTTTTATACACGCAGATAATTTTCTGTTTGGAAAAGTTTTATAAAATCGCAATAATTTTAATTATTTAAAAAACGGTAAAATTTTCATTTCAACACCCGAGTGCTATTATCCCTTCAAATTTTTCCAAAATAGTCCTATTTCCATGCAAATGTATATGCTGAACTCAAATCAACAATTAAATATTGAAGAAACCTACCTTTTGTTTGTTAACGACCAGAAAAAATCGAACTTCTCGCTCTTTTTGTCATCCCTTACTGGGTTATTGAGAGACATTCGCTGCTGAACCATTTCGGACACTTATACAATTTTGGCCTATTTACTCCATTAAAGAAATTAGTACGGGATTTTTTTCTTTTTTTCTCTTTTAAACTTAGTTAACATTTGTCCGTTTTTTTATTTTTTTAAAATATCGACAAATAAAAGAATAATTTTTTTTTACAGAAAGTTAACTTTCAAATATAAGAAAATAAGTGGAATTTTTTTTTAATTTTTTTATAAAGAAAGTTAACTTTCAAATATATGAAAATATCGACAAATAAAAAAATAACAAAGTAATTTTTTTAACCTTAAATATTTGAAGATATGAAAATACTTATAAATTATAGATAACAAAAAAGAACAAAATAAGTTGTTGCAGTAAAAGCATTTTTTAAATATTTAACATTGAAAATAAAACAATAATTAAATCAATTGTAAAAGAGGATGCTTAAAAGTTTCATATCTATGGAAAAAATGACATTGACAATTTTAAAAAAAAATGCTATAAGGAGATACTTCACTTATCTAAATATACAATATAGATGTCTATAATGAAGTAGTTTTAGGGTCCTGGATAGAGTCTGCTCGCCTCTCTTGGGAAAAGGTGAAGGCGCTGACTATGTTTAGGGACTGCTTTTAAGAATAAAAACGAGCAATGTATTGTTTTAAATACGAAGTTCTGTGTCCTGATCTTTTAATTAAATCTTTAGTCGTCCTCCATAGTCTTTCAACCATCTGCGTGTGGATATTTTGGTCTGTTGGATCTACAAAGTGTTCAGAATAGTTGATTTGTTTGTTTGTGTACCGTGTTCTGTTATCCGCACATACGCCGACCAGCAATCACTGTAAATGATTGATCCTGGACGGATGTGTTTATAATCAAGGGAACATGGGTATCATCATCCCTCTGCTTCTCCTTCCCGCAATCAGACGGGTGGTACCATGAAGGTCTTCTTCGAGACTCTTTCGATTCCGCCAAATAGCCAGACCGTTTTTCATTCGACGTCCCCGGCTTATATTTTGCCTTGAGATAACTCTTTCGTCGATTTCATTCGACACCGGGTCCATTCTTGTCCTTTATTTTCCAGCCAAAACTGACACACCTCACTGCAGAAGAAGCTCAGTTCACTGAAATGACTTTCGAGATCTCCAAGTTCATCAACATTATCCTGTTCACCAGCTAAGATCAAGGAAATGTGTTACAAGAATTAGCACTGGCCACCTCAGGATGTACCTGACTTCTTATAGCCTCATTTTTCCTTTCATTAACACTGAAGCCTGGGCTTCTGTTTTCCGTCTCATTATTCGTTCGAACTGCTAGGAATGGAGACAGGTTTTCTGCAACGCCATACTTTCTGGTTCGCTAAAATTCTATAGTAAGTTGAATGGCATCGATTCTATTCCACGGAGGACGGTTTTATTCCTCATTGTCGAAGAAATTTTTTCCGTTAAATTGGTCCGTACGCCAGTGATCCATCAATTTGTGCAATTGACATTTCTTCGGTAGCGTGTCGTTATTGCGGATGTGAATAGTATCTGGATGAGCAAATAACAATATACTCAACCCTGTTTTAGAACCCTTCCGCAACCGCTTTTTTCATTAATGTCGATTTTCGTGCAAAAAAATAATCACATCTTCATACATGTTTCAAAAAACCTGAACTTCTCATTGGATAATAAATATTAAAATCATCTCGTATATCTTCTCGTACATTGTTCTCAATAAGCAATACAAAACATATCATGGCGATGCTATAAATAAAACGGTGCTTTCTCAGTGGTTAACAGATATTAAAAATAAATTACCTATTTTTCACTTTTTCCGAATAACATCAACCTAGTTTTGACCTTCTTCAAAAAAACAATTTTCAGGATCCAATCACGTGATCAAAAAACACATAAATTGAAGGTACGAGTTTTTTTTTTTAAGTTTAATTCCCATCCTCCCTCGTTAGGTGGTCTGTGATGTCAGTTCGCTGGTGGATGCAGGGCGCCTTTCGTTTTCGTGTGAGTGTTTTTTTTCGTATTTGTTGTTGTGTCTGAATGAGTGCATGTCAGTGTGAGTGATTGGGATGAATGAATGTTTATACTATTATAGTCCCATTGATTTCGGCAAGTGAAGTGATGTTTCTGTCACATTTAGTAATTGGGGGGGGGTTATTACTAATCTTATTTTCTTTAGTTTTCTTGTAAATAGTTTTTTGTACGCATATTGTAAATACTCATTTGGGGTTAACTTTTTAGAATTGTTTTTTATTCCTTCCCCACAGACAAACGAATTGTAAATATGGGGACTAGTTTTTAGTATTTTCATAGAGACAAAGAGGTATTATGGTGGTTGTAGTAAGAAAGGTACGAATAGATGTGTTGTTTGGTGTAGGAATATTGTTTCGTACGTTTGGGTCGAGTGTTTGCGGCTAGCTAAGTTATAGATTAAGACAGAAGAGGCCGTCCTTTCCCCAATCCCCTTTTCGGCATTGTGCCACATTTCTGTATTGTACAGA
>CAHIKZ030004987.1:0-57789 GCA_903632075.3 Acanthosepion pharaonis | reverse complement strand
CATTTCCCTTCTTTAATGTGCCATTAATTGAAAGGCAAAGCCCTCATCTAAAACTTTGTTCGAAATTATTTTTCATTAGAATTCATTGAGGCAGCGTAAGGAAGCTTTGCATTCAACTCAGCGAATTGCGATTCCAATAAAAATGCGGTGGACGCAAAGTGGGTGATCACTGTATATTTCCCTTCTCTCGGTGCTTTTATATTTACCTTTCCCTTCTTTAATGTGCCATTAGGAAAAGTCAAAGCCCTCTTCAAAACTTGTTCGAAATTATTTTTCATCAGAATTCATTGAGGCAGCGTAGGAAGCTGCATTCAACTCAGCGAATTACGATTTCCAATAAAAATGCGGTGGACGCAAAGTGGGTGATCACTGTATATTTCCTTCTCTCGGTGCTTTATATTTACCTTTCCCTTCTTTAATGTGCCATTAGGGAAAAGCAAAGCCCTCTTCTAAAACTTGTTCGAAATTATTTTTCATTAGAATTCATTGAGGCAGCGTAAGGAAGCACTGCATTCAACTCAGCAAATTGCGATTTCCAATAAAAATGCAGGTGGACGCAAAGTGGGTGATCACTGTATATTTCCCTTCTCTCGGTGCTTTATATTTACCTTTCCCTTCTTTAATGTGCCATTAGGGAAAGGCAAAAGCCCTCATCTAAAAATGTTCGAAATTATTTTTCATTAGAATTCATTGAGGCAGCGTAGGAAGCACTGCATTCAACTCAGCGAATTGCGATTTCCAATAAAAAAATGCGGTGGACGCAAAGTGGGTGATCACTGTATATTTCCCTTCTTTCGGTGCTTTATATTTACCTTTCCTTCTTTAATGTGCCATTAGGGAAAGGCAAAATCCTCATCTAAAAATGTTCGAAATTATTTTCATTAGAATTCATTGAGGCAGCGTAGGAAGCACTGCATTCAACTCAGCAAATTGCGATTTCCAATAAAAATGCGGTGGACGCAAAGTGGGTGATCACTGTATATTTCCCTTCTCTCGGTGCTTTTATATTTACATTTCCCTTCTTTAATGTGCCATTAGGGAAGGCAAAGCCCTCATCAAAACTTGTTCGAAATTATTTTCATTAGAATTCATTGAGGCAGCGTAGGAAGCACTGCATTCAACTCAGCAAATTGCGATTTCCAATAAAAAATGCGGTGGACGCAAAGTGGGTGATCACTGTATATTTCCCTTCTCTCGGTGCTTTATATTTACCTTTCCCTTCTTTAATGTGCCATTAGGAAAGGCAAAAACCTCATCTAAAACTTGTTCGAAATTATTTTTTCATTAGAATTCATTGAGGCAGCGTAGGAAGCACTGCATTCAACTCAAAGCAAATTGCGATTTCCAATAAAAATGCGGTGGACGCAAAGTGGGTGATCACTGTATATTTCCCTTCTCTCGGTGCTTTATATTTACCTTTCCCTTCTTTAATGTGCCATTAGGGAAAGTCAAAGCCCTCTTCAAAACTTGTTCGAAATTATTTTTCATTAGAATTCATTGAGGCAGCGTAAGGCACTGCATTCAACTCAGCAAATTGCGATTTCAATAAAAAATGCGGTGGACGCAAAGTGGGTGATCACTGTATATTTCCCTTCTCTCGGTGCTTTATATTTACCTTTCCCTTCTTTAATGTGCCATTAGTGAAAGGCAAAATCCTCATCTAAAACTTGTTCGAAATTATTTTTCATTAGAATTCATTGAGGCAGCGTAGGAAGCACTGCATTCAACTCAGCGAATTGCGATTTCCAATAAAAATGCGGTGGACGCAAAGTGGGTGATCACTGTATATTTCCCTTCTCTCGGTGCTTTATATTTACATTTCCCTTCTTTAATGTGCCATTAGGGAAAGGCAAAGCCCTCATCTAAAACTTGTTCGAAATTATTTTTCATTAGAATTCATTGAGGCAGCGTAGGAAGCACTGCATTCAACTCAGCGAATTGCGATTTCCAATAAAAATGCGGTGGACGCAAAGTGGGTGATCACTGTATATTTCCCTTCTCTCGGTGCTTTATATTTACCTTTCCCTTCTTTAATGTGCCATTAGGGAAAGTCAAAGCCCTCTTCCAAAACTTGTTCGAAATTATTTTTCATTAGAATTCATTGAGGCAGCGTAGGAAGCACTGCATTCAACTCAGCGAATTGCGATTTCCAATAAAAATGCGGTGGACGCAAAGTGGGTGATCACTGTATATTTCCTTCTCTCGGTGCTTTATATTTACCTTTCCCTTCTTTAATGTGCCATTAGGGAAGGCAAACCCTCTTCTAAAACTTGTTCGAAATTATTTTTCATTAGAATTCATTGAGGCAGCGTAGGAAGCACTGCATTCAACTCAGCGAATTGCGATTTCCAATAAAAATGCGGTGGACGCAAAGTGGGTGATCACTGTATATTTCCTTCTTTCGGTGCTTTATATTTACCTTTCCCTTCTTTAATGTGCCATTAGGGAAAGGCAAAGCCCTCATCTAAAACTTGTTCGAAATTATTTTTCATTAGAATTCATTGAGGCAGCGTAGAAGCACTGCATTCAACTCAGCAGTTGCGATTTCCAATAAAATGCGGTGGACGCAAAGTGGGTGATCACTGTATATTTCCCTTCTCTCGGTGCTTTATATTTACATTTCCCTTCTTTAATGTGCCATTAGGAAAGGCAAAATCCCTCATCTAAAACTTGTTCGAAATTATTTTTCATTAGAATTCATTGAGGCAGCGTAGGAAGCACTGCATTCAACTCAGCGAATTGCGATTTCCAATAAAAATGCGGTGGACGCAAAGTGGGTGATCACTGTATATTTCCCTTCTCTCGGTGCTTTATATTTACCTTTCCTTCTTTAATGTGCCATTAGGGAAAGGCAAAATCCTCTTCTAAAACTTGTTCGAAATTATTTTCATTAGAATTCATTGAGGCAGCGTAGGAAGCACTGCATTCAACTCAGCAAATTGCGATTTCCAAAAAAATGCGGTGGACGCAAAGTGGGTGATCACTGTATATTTCCCTTCTCTCGGTGCTTTATATTTACCTTTCCCTTCTTTAATGTGCCATTAGGAAAGTCAAAACCCTCTTCTAAAACTTGTTCGAAATTATTTTTCATTAGAATTCATTGAGGCAGCGTAGGAAGCACTGCATTCAACTCAGCGAATTGCGATTTCCAATAAAAATGCGGTGGACGCAAAGTGGGTGATCACTGTATATTTCCCTTCTTTCGGTGCTTTATATTTACATTTCCCTTCTTTAATGTGCCATTAGGGAAAGGCAAAACCTCATCTAAAACTTGTTCGAAATTATTTTTCATTAGAATTCATTGAGGCAGCGTAGGAAGCACTGCATTCAACTCAGCGAATTGCGATTTCCATAAAAAATGCGGTGGACGCAAAGTGGGTGATCACTGTATATTTCCCTTCTCTCGGTGCTTTATATTTACCTTTCCCTTCTTTAATGTGCCATTAGGGAAAGGCAAAACCCTCATCTAAAACTTGTTCGAAATTATTTTCATTAGAATTCATTGAGGCAGCGTAGGAAGCACTGCATTCAACTCAGCGAATTGCGATTTCCAATAAAAATGCGGTGGACGCAAAGTGGGTGATCACTGTATATTTCCCTTCTCTCGGTGCTTTATATTTACATTTCCCTTCTTTAATGTGCCATTAGGGAAAGGCAAAGCCCTCATCTAAAACTTATTCGAAATTATTTTTCATTAGAATTCATTGAGGCAGCGTAGGAAGCACTGCATTCAACTCAGCGAATTGCGATTTCAATAAAAAATGCGGTGGACGCAAAGTGGGTGATCACTGTATATTTCCCTTCTCTCGGTGCTTTATATTTACCTTTCCCTTCTTTAATGTGCCATTAGGGAAAGGCAAAACCATCATCTAAAACTTGTTCGATATTATTTTTCATTAGAATTCATTGAGGCAGCGTAGGAAGCACTGCATTCAACTCAGCAAATTGCGATTTCCAATAAAAATGCGGTGGACGCAAAGTGGGTGATCACTGTATATTTCCCTTCTTTCGGTGCTTTATATTTACATTTCCCTTCTTTAATGTGCCATTAGGAAAGTCAAAACCCTCATCTAAAACTAGTTCGAAATTATTTTTTCATTAGAATTCATTGAGGCAGCGTAGGAAGCACTGCATTCAACTCAGCAATTGCGATTTCAATAAAAAATGCGGTGGACGCAAAGTGGGTGATCACTGTATATTTCCCTTCTCTCGGTGCTTTATATTTACATTTCCCTTATTTAATGTGCCATTAGGGAAAGGCAAAACCCTCATCTAAAACTTATTCGAAATTATTTTTCATTAGAATTCATTGAGGCAGCGTAGGAAGCACTGCATTCAACTCAGCGAATTGCGATTTCAATAAAAATGCGGTGGACGCAAAGTGGGTGATCACTGTATATTTCCCTTCTCTCTGTGCTTTATATTTACCTTTCCCTTCTTTAATGTGCCATTAGGGAAAGGCAAAACCCTCATCTAAAACTTGTTCAAATTATTTTCATTAGAATTCATTGAGGCAGCGTAGGAAGCACTGCATTCAACTCAGCGAATTGCGATTTCAAATAAAAAATGCGGTGGACGCAAAGTGGGTGATCACTGTATATTTCCCTTCTCTCGGTGCTTTATATTTACCTTTCCTTCTTTAATGTGCCATTAGGGAAAGGCAAAACCCTCATCTAAAACTTGTTCGAAATTATTTTTCATTAGAATTCATTGAGGCAGCGTAGGAAGCACTGCATTCAACTCAGCAAATTGCGATTTCCCAGAAAAATGCGGTGGACGCAAAGTGGGTGATCACTGTATATTTCCCTTCTCTCGGTGCTTTATATTTACCTTTCCCTTCTTTAATGTGCCATTAGGGAAAGGCAAAATCCTCATCTAAAACTTGTTCGAAATTATTTTCATTAGAATTCATTGAGGCAGCGTAGGAAGCACTGCATTCAACTCAGCGAATTGCGATTTCCACTAAAAAATGCGGTGGACGCAAAGTGGGTGATCACTGTATATTTCCCTTCTCTCGGTGCTTTATATTTACATTTCCCTTCTTTAATGTGCCATTAGGGAAAGGCAAAGCCCTCATCTAAAACTTGTTCGAAATTATTTTTCATTAGAATTCATTGAGGCAGCGTAGGAAGCACTGCATTCAACTCAGCGAATTGCGATTTCCAATAAAAATGCGGTGGACGCAAAGTGGGTGATCACTGTATATTTCCCTTCTCTCGGTGCTTTATATTTACCTTTCCCTTCTTTAATGTGCCATTAGGGAAAGGCAAAACCCTCATCAAAACTTGTTCGAAATTATTTTTCATCAGAATTCATTGAGGCAGCGTAGGAAGCTCTGCATTCAACTCAGCGAATTGCGATTTCCAATAAAAAATGCGGTGGACGCAAAGTGGGTGATCACTGTATATTTCCCTTCTCTCGGTGCTTTTATATTTACCTTTCCCTTCTTTAATGTGCCATTAGGGAAAGGCAAAACCCTCATCTAAAACTTGTTCGAAATTATTTTTCATTAGAATTCATTGAGGCAGCGTAGGAAGCACTGCATTCAACTCAGCGAATTGCGATTTCCAATAAAAATGCGGTGGACGCAAAGTGGGTGATCACTGTATATTTCCCTTCTTTCGGTGCTTTATATTTACCTTTCCCTTCTTTAATGTGCCATTAGGGAAAGGCAAAACCCTCATCTAAAAATGTTCGAAATTATTTTTCATTAGAATTCATTGAGGCAGCGTAGGAAGCACTGCATTCAACTCAGCGAATTGCGATTTCCAATAAAAATGCGGTGGACGCAAAGTGGGTGATCACTGTATATTTCCCTTCTTTCGGTGCTTTATATTTACATTTCCCTTCTTTAATGTGCCATTAGGGAAAGGCAAAAGCCCTCATCTAAAAAATGTTCGAAATTATTTTTCATTAGAATTCATTGAGGCAGCGTAGGAAGCACTGTATTCAACTCAGCAAATTGCGATTTCCCAAAAAATGCGGTGGACGCAAAATTGGGTGATCACTGTATATTTCCTTCTCTCGGTGCTTTATATTTACCTTTCCCTTCTTTAATGTGCCATTAGGAAAAGGCAAAACCCTCATCTAAAACTTGTTCGAAATTATTTTTCATTAGAATTCATTGAGGCAGCGTAGGAAGCACTGCATTCAACTCAGCGAATTGCGATTTCCAATAAAAATGCGGTGGACGCAAAGTGGGTGATCACTGTATATTTCCCTTCTCTCGGTGCTTTATATTTACCTTTCCCTTCTTTAATGTGCCATTAGGGAAAGGCAAAACCCTCTTAAAACTTGTTCGAAATTATTTTTCATTAGAATTCATTGAGGCAGCGTAGGAAGCACTGCATTCAACTCAGCAAATTGCGATTTCAATAAAAATGCGGTGGACGCAAAGTGGGTGATCACTGTATATTTCCCTTCTCTCGGTGCTTTATATTTACCTTTCCCTTCTTTAATGTGCCATTAGGGAAAGGCAAAGCCCTCATCTAAAACTTATTCGAAATTATATTTCATTAGAATTCATTGAGGCAGCGTAGGAAGCACTGCATTCAACTCAGCGAATTGCGATTTCCAATAAAAATGCGGTGGACGCAAAGTGGGTGATCACTGTATATTTCCCTTCTCTCGGTGCTTTATATTTACCTTTCCCTTCTTTAATGTGCCATTAGGGAAAGGCAAAACCCTCATCTAAAACTTGTTCGAAATTATTTTTCATTAGAATTCATTGAGGCAGCGTAGGAAGCACTGCATTCAACTCAGCGAATTGCGATTTCCAATAAAAATGCGGTGGACGCAAAGTGGGTGATCACTGTATATTTCCCTTCTCTCGGTGCTTTATATTTACCTTTCCCTTCTTTAATGTGCCATTAGGGAAAGGCAAAACCCTCATCTAAAACTTGTTCGAAATTATTTTTCATTAGAATTCATTGAGGCAGCGTAGGAAGCACTGCATTCAACTCAGCGAATTGCGATTTCCAATAAAAATGCGGTGGACGCAAAGTGGGTGATCACTGTATATTTCCTTCTCTCGGTGCTTTATATTTACCTTTCCCTTCTTTAATGTGCCATTAGGGAAAGGCAAAAATCTCTTCTAAAACTTGTTCGAAATTATTTTCATTAGAATTCATTGAGGCAGCGTAGGAAGCACTGCATTCAACTCAGCGAATTGCGATTTCCAATAAAAATGCGGTGGACGCAAAGTGGGTGATCACTGTATATTTCCTTCTCTCGGTGCTTTTATATTTACCTTTCCCTTCTTTAATGTGCCATTAGGGAAAGGCAAAGCCCTCATCTAAAACTTGTTCGAAATTATTTTTCATTAGAATTCATTGAGGCAGCGTAGGAAGCACTGCATTCAACTCAGCGAATTGCGATTTCCAATAAAAATGCGGTGGACGCAAAAGTGGGTGATCACTGTATATTTCCCTTCTCTCGGTGCTTTTATATTTACCTTTCCTTCTTTAATGTGCCATTAGGGAAAGGCAAAACCCTCATCTAAAACTTGTTCGAAATTATTTTTCATTAGAATTCATTGAGGCAGCGTAGGAAGCACTGCATTCAACTCAGCGAATTGCGATTTCCAATAAAAATGCGGTGGACGCAAAGTGGGTGATCACTGTATATTTCCCTTCTCTCGGTGCTTTATATTTACCTTTCCCTTCTTTAATGTGCCATTAGGGAAAGGCAAAACCCTCATCTAAAACTTGTTCGAAATTATTTTTCATTAGAATTCATTGAGGCAGCGTAGGAAGCACTGCATTCAACTCAGCAAATTAGCGATTTCCAATAAAAAATGCGGTGGACGCAAAGTGGGTGATCACTGTATATTTCCCTTCTCTTGGTGCTTTATATTTATTTTCACCTTTCCTTCTTTAATGTGCCATTAGGGAAAGGCAAAACCCTCATCTAAAACTTGTTCGAAATTATTTTTCATTAGAATTCATTGAGGCAGCGTAGGAAGCACTGCATTCAACTCAGCGAATTGCGATTTCCAATAAAAATGCGGTGGACGCAAAGTGGGTGATCACTGTATATTTCCCTTCTCTTGGTGCTTTATATTTACCTTTCCCTTCTTTAATGTGCCATTAGGGAAAGGCAAAACCCTCTTCTAAAACTTGTTCGAAATTATTTTTCATTAGAATTCATTGAGGCAGCGTAGGAAGCACTGCATTCAACTCAGCGAATTGCGATTTCCAATAAAAAATGCGGTGGACGCAAAGTGGGTGATCACTGTATATTTCCCTTCTCTCGGTGCTTTATATTTACCTTTCCTTCTTTAATGTGCCATTAGGGAAAGGCAAAACCCTCATCTAAAACTTGTTCGAAATTATTTTTCATTAGAATTCATTGAGGCAGCGTAGGAAGCACTGCATTCAACTCAGCGAATTGCGATTTCCAATAAAAAATGCGGTGGACGCAAAGTGGGTGATCACTGTATATTTCCCTTCTCTCGGTGCTTTATATTTACATTTCCTTCTTTAATGTGCCATTAGGGAAAGGCAAAACCATCATCTAAAACTTGTTCGAAATTATTTTTCATTAGAATTCATTGAGGCAGCGTAGGAAGCACTGCATTCAACTCAGCGAATTGCGATTTCCAATAAAAATGCGGTGGACGCAAAGTGGGTGATCACTGTATATTTCCCTTCTCTCGGTGCTTTATATTTACCTTTCCCTTCTTTAATGTGCCATTAGGGAAAGGCAAAACCCTCATCTAAAACTTGTTCGATATTATTTTTCATTAGAATTCATTGAGGCAGCGTAGGAAGCACTGCATTCAACTCAGCGAATTGCGATTTCCAATAAAAATGCGGTGGACGCAAAGTGGGTGATCACTGTATATTTCCCTTCTCTCGGTGCTTTATATTTTGTTACCTTTCTTTAATGTGCCATTAGGGAAAGGCAAAAACCTCATCTAAAACTTGTTCGAAATTATTTTCATTAGAATTCATTGAGGCAGCGTAGGAAGCACTGCATTCAACTCAGCGAATTGCGATTTCCAATAAAAATGCGGTGGACGCAAAGTGGGTGATCACTGTATATTTCCCTTCTCTCGGTGCTTTATATTTACCTTTCCCTTCTTTAATGTGCCATTAGGGAAAGTCAAAGCCCTCATCTAAAACTTGTTCGAAATTATTTTTCATTAGAATTCATTGAGGCAGCGTAGGAAGCACTGCATTCAACTCAGCGAATTGCGATTTCCAATAAAAATGCGGTGGACGCAAAGTGGGTGATCACTGTATATTTCCCTTCTCTCGGTGCTTTATATTTACCTTTCCCTTCTTTAATGTGCCATTAGGGAAAGGCAAAACCCTCATCTAAAACTTGTTCGAAATTATTTTCATTAGAATTCATTGAGGCAGCGTAGGAAGCACTGCATTCAACTCAGCGAATTGCGATTTCCAATAAAAATGCGGTGGACGCAAAGTGGGTGATCACTGTATATTTCCCTTCTCTCGGTGCTTTATATTTACCTTTCCTTCTTTAATGTGCCATTAGGGAAAGGCAAAACCATCATCTAAAACTTG
Organism: Acanthosepion pharaonis; assembly: GCA_903632075.3. Classification (NCBI taxonomy): domain Eukaryota; kingdom Metazoa; phylum Mollusca; class Cephalopoda; order Sepiida; family Sepiidae; genus Acanthosepion; species Acanthosepion pharaonis. Next base: position 48,259 of record CAHIKZ030004987.1, on the reverse strand, counting down.
TTCGATATTATTTTTCATTAGAATTCATTGAGGCAGCGTAGGAAGCACTGCATTCAACTCAGCGAATTGCGATTTCCAATAAAATGCGGTGGACGCAAAGTGGGTGATCACTGTATTTTCCTTCTCTCGGTGCTTTATATTTACCTTTCCCTTCTTTAATGTGCCATTAGGGAAAGGCAAAACCCCTCATCTAAAACTTGTTCGAAATTATTTTTCATTAGAATTCATTGAGGCAGCGTAGGAAGCACTGCATTCAACTCAGCGAATTGCGATTTCCAATAAAAATGCGGTGGACGCAAAGTGGGTGATCACTGTATATTTCCCTTCTCTCGGTGCTTTATATTTACCTTTCCCTTCTTTAATGTGCCATTAGGGAAAGGCAAAACCATCATCTAAAACTTGTTCGAAATTATTTTTCATTAGAATTCATTGAGGCAGCGTAGGAAGCACTGCATTCAACTCAGCGAATTGCGATTTCAATAAAAATGCGGTGGACGCAAAGTGGGTGATCACTGTATATTTCCCTTCTCTCGGTGCTTTATATTTACCTTTCCCTTCTTTAATGTGCCATTAGGGAAAGGCAAAACCATCATCTAAAACTTGTTCGATATTATTTTTCATTAGAATTCATTGAGGCAGCGTAGGAAGCACTGCATTCAACTCAGCGAATTGCGATTTCCAATAAAAATGCGGTGGACGCAAAGTGGGTGATCACTGTATATTTCCCTTCTCTCGGTGCTTTATATTTACCTTTCCCTCTTTAATGTGCCATTAGGGAAAGGCAAAACCCTCATCTAAAACTTGTTCGATATTATTTTTCATTAGAATTCATTGAGGCAGCGTAGGAAGCACTGCATTCAACTCAGCGAATTGCGATTTCCAATAAAAATGCGGTGGACGCAAAGTGGGTGATCACTGTATATTTCCCTTCTCTCGGTGCTTTATATTTACATTTCCCTTCTTTAATGTGCCATTAGGGAAAGGCAAAACCATCATCTAAAACTTGTTCGATATTATTTTTCATTAGAATTCATTGAGGCAGCGTAGGAAGCACTGCATTCAACTCAGCGAATTGCGATTTCCAATAAAATGCGGTGGACGCAAAGTGGGTGATCACTGTATATTTCCCTTCTCTCGGTGCTTTATATTTACCTTTCCCTTCTTTAATGTGCCATTAGGGAAAGGCAAAACCATCATCTAAAACTTGTTCGATATTATTTTTCATTAGAATTCATTGAGGCAGCGTAGGAAGCACTGCATTCAACTCAGCGAATTGCGATTTCCAATAAAAATGCGGTGGACGCAAAGTGGGTGATCACTGTATATTTCCTTCTCTCGGTGCTTTATATTTACCTTTCCCTTCTTTAATGTGCCATTAGGGAAAGGCAAAACCATCATCTAAAACTTGTTCGATATTATTTTTCATTAGAATTCATTGAGGCAGCGTAGGAAGCACTGCATTCAACTCAGCGAATTGCGATTTCCAATAAAAATGCGGTGGACGCAAAGTGGGTGATCACTGTATATTTCCCTTCTCTCGGTGCTTTATATTTACATTTCCCTTCTTTAATGTGCCATTAGGGAAAGGCAAAACCATCATCTAAAACTTGTTCGATATTATTTTTCATTAGAATTCATTGAGGCAGCGTAGGAAGCACTGCATTCAACTCAGCGAATTGCGATTTCCAATAAAAATGCGGTGGACGCAAAGTGGGTGATCACTGTATATTTCCCTTCTCTCGGTGCTTTATATTTACCTTTCCCTTCTTTAATGTGCCATTAGGGAAAGGCAAAACCATCATCTAAAACTTGTTCGATATTATTTTTCATTAGAATTCATTGAGGCAGCGTAGGAAGCACTGCATTCAACTCAGCGAATTGCGATTTCCAATAAAAATGCGGTGGACGCAAAGTGGGTGATCACTGTATATTTCCTTCTCTCGGTGCTTTATATTTACCTTTCCCTTCTTTAATGTGCCATTAGGGAAAGGCAAAACCATCATCTAAAACTTGTTCGATATTATTTTTCATTAGAATTCATTGAGGCAGCGTAGGAAGCACTGCATTCAACTCAGCGAATTGCGATTTCCAATAAAAATGCGGTGGACGCAAAGTGGGTGATCACTGTATATTTCCCTTCTCTCGGTGCTTTATATTTACATTTCCTTCTTTAATGTGCCATTAGGGAAAGGCAAAACCATCATCTAAAACTTGTTCGATATTATTTTTTCATTAGAATTCATTGAGGCAGCGTAGGAAGCACTGCATTCAACTCAGCGAATTGCGATTTCCAATAAAAATGCGGTGGACGCAAAGTGGGTGATCACTGTATATTTCCTTCTCTCGGTGCTTTATATTTACCTTTCCTTCTTTAATGTGCCATTAGGGAAAGGCAAAACCATCATCTAAAACTTGTTCGATATTATTTTTCATTAGAATTCATTGAGGCAGCGTAGGAAGCACTGCATTCAACTCAGCGAATTGCGATTTCCAATAAAAATGCGGTGGACGCAAAGTGGGTGATCACTGTATATTTCCCTTCTCTCGGTGCTTTATATTTACCTTTCCCTTCTTTAATGTGCCATTAGGGAAAGGCAAAACCATCATCTAAACTTGTTCGAAATTATTTTTCATTAGAATTCATTGAGGCAGCGTAGGAAGCACTGCATTCAACTCAGCGAATTGCGATTTCAATAAAAATGCGGTGGACGCAAAGTGGGTGATCACTGTATATTTCCTTCTCTCGGTGCTTTATATTTACCTTTCCCTTCTTTAATGTGCCATTAGGGAAAGGCAAAACCATCATCTAAAACTTGTTCGATATTATTTTTCATTAGAATTCATTGAGGCAGCGTAGGAAGCACTGCATTCAACTCAGCGAATTGCGATTTCCAATAAAAAATGCGGTGGACGCAAAGTGGGTGATCACTGTATATTTCCCTTCTCTCGGTGCTTTATATTTTACCTTTCCCTTCTTTAATGTGCCATTAGGGAAAGGCAAAACCATCATCTAAAACTTGTTCGATATTATTTTTCATTAGAATTCATTGAGGCAGCGTAGGAAGCACTGCATTCAACTCAGCGAATTGCGATTTCCAATAAAAATGCGGTGGACGCAAAGTGGGTGATCACTGTATATTTCCCTTCTCTCGGTGCTTTATATTTACCTTTCCCTTCTTTAATGTGCCATTAGGGAAAGGCAAAACCATCATCTAAAACTTGTTCGATATTATTTTTCATTAGAATTCATTGAGGCAGCGTAGGAAGCACTGCATTCAACTCAGCGAATTGCGATTTCCAATAAAAATGCGGTGGACGCAAAGTGGGTGATCACTGTATATTTCCCTTCTCTCGGTGCTTTATATTTACCTTTCCCTTCTTTAATGTGCCATTAGGGAAAGGCAAAACCCTCATCTAAAACTTGTTCGAAATTATTTTTCATTAGAATTCATTGAGGCAGCGTAGGAAGCACTGCATTCAACTCAGCGAATTGCGATTTCCAATAAAAATGCGGTGGACGCAAAGTGGGTGATCACTGTATATTTCCCTTCTCTCGGTGCTTTATATTTACCTTTCCCTTCTTTAATGTGCCATTAGGGAAGGCAAAACCCTCATCTAAAACTTGTTCGAAATTATTTTTTCATTAGAATTCATTGAGGCAGCGTAGGAAGCACTGCATTCAACTCAGCGAATTGCGATTTCCAATAAAAATGCGGTGGACGCAAAGTGGTGATCACTGTATATTTCCCTTCTCTCGGTGCTTTATATTTTACCTTTCCCTTCTTTAATGTGCCATTAGGGAAAGGCAAAACCCTCATCTAAAACTTGTTCGAAATTATTTTTTCATTAGAATTCATTGAGGCAGCGTAGGAAGCACTGCATTCAACTCAGCGAATTGCGATTTCCAATAAAAATGCGGTGGACGCAAAGTGGGTGATCACTGTATATTTCCCTTCTCTCGGTGCTTTATATTTACCTTTCCCTTCTTTAATGTGCCATTAGGGAAAGGCAAAACCCTCATCTAAAACTTGTTCGAAATTATTTTTCATTAGAATTCATTGAGGCAGCGTAGGAAGCACTGCATTCAACTCAGCGAATTGCGATTTCCAATAAAAATGCGGTGGACGCAAAGTGGGTGATCACTGTATATTTCCCTTCTCTCGGTGCTTTATATTTACCTTTCCCTTCTTTAATGTGCCATTAGGGAAAGGCAAAACCCTCATCTAAAACTTGTTCGAAATTATTTTTTCATTAGAATTCATTGAGGCAGCGTAGGAAGCACTGCATTCAACTCAGCGAATTGCGATTTCCAATAAAAAATGCGGTGGACGCAAAGTGGGTGATCACTGTATATTTCCCTTCTCTCGGTGCTTTATATTTACCTTTCCCTTCTTTAATGTGCCATTAGGGAAAGGCAAAACCCTCATCTAAAACTTGTTCGAAATTATTTTTCATTAGAATTCATTGAGGCAGCGTAGGAAGCACTGCATTCAACTCAGCGAATTGCGATTTCCAATAAAAATGCGGTGGACGCAAAGTGGGTGATCACTGTATATTTCCCTTCTCTCGGTGCTTTATATTTACCTTTCCTTCTTTAATGTGCCATTAGGGAAAGGCAAAACCCTCATCTAAAACTTGTTCGAAATTATTTTCATTAGAATTCATTGAGGCAGCGTAGGAAGCACTGCATTCAACTCAGCAATTGCGATTTCCAATAAAAATGCGGTGGACGCAAAGTGGGTGATCACTGTATATTTCCCTTCTCTCGGTGCTTTATATTTACCTTTCCCTTCTTTAATGTGCCATTAGGGAAAGGCAAAACCCTCATCTAAAACTTGTTCGAAATTATTTTTCATTAGAATTCATTGAGGCAGCGTAGGAAGCACTGCATTCAACTCAGCGAATTGCGATTTCAATAAAAATGCGGTGGACGCAAAGTGGGTGATCACTGTATATTTCCCTTCTCTCGGTGCTTTATATTTACCTTTCCTTCTTTAATGTGCCATTAGGGAAAGGCAAAACCCTCATCTAAAACTTGTTCGAAATTATTTTCATTAGAATTCATTGAGGCAGCGTAGGAAGCACTGCATTCAACTCAGCGAATTGCGATTTCCAATAAAAATGCGGTGGACGCAAAGTGGGTGATCACTCTATATTTCCCTTCTCTCGGTGCTTTATATTTACCTTTCCCTTCTTTAATGTGCCATTAGGAAAGGCAAAACCCTCATCTAAAACTTGTTCGAAATTATTTTTCATTAGAATTCATTGAGGCAGCGTAGGAAGCACTGCATTCAACTCAGCGAATTGCGATTTCCAATAAAAATGCGGTGGACGCAAAGTGGGTGATCACTGTATATTTCCCTTCTCTCGGTGCTTTATATTTACCTTTCCCTTCTTTAATGTGCCATTAGGGAAAGGCAAAACCCTCATCTAAAACTTGTTCGAAATTATTTTTCATTAGAATTCATTGAGGCAGCGTAGGAAGCACTGCATTCAACTCAGCGAATTGCGATTTCCAATAAAAATGCGGTGGACGCAAAGTGGGTGATCACTGTATATTTCCCTTCTCTCGGTGCTTTATATTTACCTTTCCCTTCTTTAATGTGCCATTAGGGAAAGGCAAAACCCTCATCTAAAACTTGTTCGAAATTATTTTTCATTAGAATTCATTGAGGCAGCGTAGGAAGCACTGCATTCAACTCAGCGAATTGCGATTTCAATAAAAATGCGGTGGACGCAAAGTGGGTGATCACTGTATATTTCCCTTCTCTCGGTGCTTTATATTTACCTTTCCTTCTTTAATGTGCCATTAGGGAAAGGCAAAACCCTCATCTAAAACTTGTTCGAAATTATTTTTCATTAGAATTCATTGAGGCAGCGTAGGAAGCACTGCATTCAACTCAGCGAATTGCGATTTCCAATAAAAAATGCGGTGGACGCAAAGTGGGTGATCACTGTATATTTCCCTTCTCTCTGTGCTTTATATTTACCTTTCCCTTCTTTAATGTGCCATTAGGGAAGGCAAAACCCTCATCTAAAACTTGTTCGAAATTATTTTTCATTAGAATTCATTGAGGCAGCGTAGGAAGCACTGCATTCAACTCAGCGAATTGCGATTTCCAATAAAAATGCGGTGGACGCAAAGTGGGTGATCACTGTATATTTCCCTTCTCTCGGTGCTTTATATTTACCTTTCCTTCTTTAATGTGCCATTAGGGAAAGGCAAAACCCTCATCTAAAACTTGTTCGAAATTATTTTTCATTAGAATTCATTGAGGCAGCGTAGGAAGCACTGCATTCAACTCAGCGAATTGCGATTTCCAATAAAAATGCGGTGGACGCAAAGTGGGTGATCACTGTATATTTCCTTCTCTCGGTGCTTTATATTTACCTTTCCTTCTTTAATGTGCCATTAGGGAAAGGCAAAACCCTCATCTAAAACTTGTTCGAAATTATTTTTCATTAGAATTCATTGAGGCAGCGTAGGAAGCACTGCATTCAACTCAGCGAATTGAGATTTCCAATAAAAATGCGGTGGACGCAAAGTGGGTGATCACTGTATATTTCCCTTCTCTCGGTGCTTTATATTTACCTTTCCCTTCTTTAATGTGCCATTAGGGAAAGGCAAAACCCTCATCTAAAACTTGTTCGAAATTATTTTTCATTAGAATTCATTGAGGCAGCGTAGGAAGCACTGCATTCAACTCAGCGAATTGAGATTTCCAATAAAAATGCGGTGGACGCAAAGTGGGTGATCACTGTATATTTCCCTTCTCTCGGTGCTTTATATTTACCTTTCCCTTCTTTAATGTGCCATTAGGGAAAGGCAAAAACCTCATCTAAAACTTGTTCGAAATTATTTTTCATTAGATTTCATTGAGGCAGCGTAGGAAGCACTGCATTCAACTCAGCGAATTGAGATTTCCAATAAAAATGCGGTGGACGCAAAGTGGGTGATCACTGTATATTTCCCTTCTCTCGGTGCTTTATATTTACCTTTCCTTCTTTAATGTGCCATTAGGGAAAGGCAAAACCCTCATCTAAAACTTGTTCGAAATTATTTTTCATTAGATTTCATTGAGGCAACGTAGGAAGCACTGCATTCAACTCAGCGAATTGAGATTTCCAATAAAAATGCGGTGGACGGAAAGTGGGTGATCACTGTATATTTCCCTTCTCTCGGTGCTTTATATTTACCTTTCCTTCTTTAATGTGCCATTAGGGAAAGGCAAAAAGCCTCATCTAAAACTTGTTCGAAATTATTTTCATTAGATTTCATTGAGGCAACGTAGGAAGCACTGCATTCAACTCAGCGAATTGAGATTTCCAATAAAAATGCGGTGGACGGAAAGTGGGTGATCACTGTATATTTCCCTTCTCTCGGTGCTTTATATTTACCTTTCCCTTCTTTAATGTGCCATTAGGGAAAGGCAAAAGCCTCATCTAAAACTTGTTCGAAATTATTTTTCATTAGATTTCATTGAGGCAACGTAGGAAGCACTGCATTCAACTCAGCGAATTGAGATTTCCAATAAAAATGCGGTGGACGCAAAAGTGGGTGATCACTGTATATTTCCCTTCTCTCGGTGCTTTATATTTACCTTTCCCTTCTTTAATGTGCCATTAGGAAAGGCAAAACCCTCATCTAAAACTTGTTCGAAATTATTTTTCATTAGAATTCATTGAGGCAACGTAGGAAGCACTGCATTCAACTCAGCGAATTGAGATTTCCAATAAAAATGCGGTGGACGCAAAGTGGGTGATCACTGTATATTTCCTTCTCTCGGTGCTTTATATTTACCTTTCCCTTCTTTAATGTGCCATTAGGGAAGGCAAAACCCTCATCTAAAACTTGTTCGAAATTATTTTTCATTAGATTTCATTGAGGCAGCGGAGGAAGCACTGCATTCAACTCAGCGAATTGCGATTTCCAATAAAAATGCGGTGGACGGAAAGTGGGTGATCACTGTATATTTCCCTTCTCTCGGTGCTTTATATTTACCTTTCCCTTCTTTAATGTGCCATTAGGGAAAGGCAAAACCCTCATCTAAAACTTGTTCGAAATTATTTTTCATTAGATTTCATTGAGGCAACGTAGGAAGCACTGCATTCAACTCAGCGAATTGCGATTTCCAATAAAAATGCGGTGGACGGAAAGTGGGTGATCACTGTATATTTCCCTTCTCTCGGTGCTTTATATTTACCTTTCCCTTCTTTAATGTGCCATTAGGGAAAGGCAAAACCCTCATCTAAAACTTGTTCGAAATTATTTTTCATTAGAATTCATTGAGGCAGCGTAGGAAGCACTGCATTCAACTCAGCAAATTGCGATTTCCAATAAAAATGCGGTGGACGCAAAGTGGGTGATCACTGTATATTTCCCTTCTCTCGGTGCTTTATATTTACCTTTCCCTTCTTTAATGTGCCATTAGGGAAAGGCAAAAGCCTCATCTAAAACTTGTTCGAAATTATTTTTCATTAGATTTCATTGAGGCAACGTAGGAAGCACTGCATTCAACTCAGCGAATTGAGATTTCCAATAAAAATGCGGTGGACGGAAAGTGGGTGATCACTGTATATTTCCCTTCTCTCGGGTGCTTTATTTTACCTTTCCCTTCTTTAATGTGCCATTAGGGAAAGGCAAAACCCTCATCTAAAACTTGTTCGAAATTATTTTTCATTAGAATTCATTGAGGCAGCGTAGGAAGCACTGCATTCAACTCAGCAAATTGCGATTTCCAATAAAAATGCGGTGGACGCAAAGTGGGTGATCACTGTATATTTCCCTTCTCTCGGTGCTTTATATTTACCTTTCCCTTCTTTAATGTGCCATTAGGGAAGGCAAAAGCCTCATCTAAAACTTGTTCGAAATTATTTTTTCATTAGATTTCATTGAGGCAACGTAGGAAGCACTGCATTCAACTCAGCGAATTGCGATTTCCAATAAAAATGCGGTGGACGCAAAGTGGGTGATCACTGTATATTTCCCTTCTCTCGGTGCTTTATATTTACCTTTCCATTCTTTAATGTGCCATTAGGGAAAGGCAAAATCCTCATCTAAAACTTGTTCGAAATTATTTTTCATTAGAATTCATTGAGGCAGCGTAGGAAGCACTGCATTCAACTCAGCGAATTGCGATTTCCAATAAAAATGCGGTGGACGGAAAGTGGGTGATCACTGTATATTTCCCTTCTCTCGGTGCTTTATATTTACCTTTCCCTTCTTTAATGTGCCATTAGGGAAAGGCAAAAGCCTCATCTAAAACTTGTTCGAAATTATTTTTCATTAGAATTTCATTGAGGCAGCGTAGGAAGCACTGCATTCAACTCAGCAAATTGCGATTTCCAATAAAAATGCGGTGGACGGAAAGTGGGTGATCACTGTATATTTCCCTTCTCTCGGTGCTTTATATTTACCTTTCCCTTCTTTAATGTGCCATTAGGGAAAGGCAAAAGCCTCATCTAAAACTTGTTCGAAATTATTTTTCATTAGATTTCATTGAGGCAACGTAGGAAGCACTGCATTCAACTCAGCGAATTGAGATTTCCAATAAAAATGCGGTGGACGGAAAGTGGGTGATCACTGTATATTTCCCTTCTCTCGGTGCTTTATATTTACCTTTCCTTCTTTAATGTGCCATTAGGGAAAGGCAAAAAAAATGCCTCATCTAAAACTTGTTCGAAATTATTTTTCATTAGATTTCATTGAGGCAACGTAGGAAGCACTGCATTCAACTCAGCGAATTGAGATTTCCAATAAAAAATGCGGTGGACGGAAAGTGGGTGATCACTGTATATTTCCCTTCTCTCGGTGCTTTATATTTACCTTTCCTTCTTTAATGTGCCATTAGGGAAAGGCAAAAAGCCTCATCTAAAACTTGTTCGAAATTATTTTTCATTAGATTTCATTGAGGCAACGTAGGAAGCACTGCATTCAACTCAGCGAATTGAGATTTCCAATAAAAATGCGGTGGACGGAAAGTGGGTGATCACTGTATATTTCCCTTCTCTCGGTGCTTTATATTTACCTTTCCCTTCTTTAATGTGCCATTAGGGAAAGGCAAAAGCCTCATCTAAAACTTGTTCGAAATTATTTTTCATTAGATTTCATTGAGGCAACGTAGGAAGCACTGCATTCAACTCAGCGAATTGAGATTTCCAATAAAAATGCGGTGGACGGAAAGTGGGTGATCACTGTATATTTCCCTTCTCTCGGTGCTTTATATTTACCTTTCCCTTCTTTAATGTGCCATTAGGGAAAGGCAAAAGCCTCATCTAAAACTTGTTCGAAATTATTTTTCATTAGATTTCATTGAGGCAACGTAGGAAGCACTGCATTCAACTCAGCGAATTGCGATTTCCAATAAAAATGCGGTGGACGCAAAGTGGGTGATCACTGTATATTTCCCTTCTCTCGGTGCTTTATATTTACCTTTCCCTTCTTTAATGTGCCATTAGGGAAAGGCAAAAGCCTCATCTAAAACTTGTTCGAAATTATTTTTCATTAGATTTCATTGAGGCAACGTAGGAAGCACTGCATTCAACTCAGCGAATTGCGATTTCCAATAAAAATGCGGTGGACGGAAAGTGGGTGATCACTGTATATTTCCCTTCTCTCGGTGCTTTATATTTACCTTTCCCTTCTTTAATGTGCCATTAGGGAAAGGCAAAAGCCTCATCTAAAACTTGTTCGAAATTATTTTTCATTAGATTTCATTGAGGCAACGTAGGAAGCACTGCATTCAACTCAGCGAATTGCGATTTCCAATAAAAATGCGGTGGACGCAAAGTGGGTGATCACTGTATATTTCCTTCTCTCGGTGCTTTTTATATTTACCTTTCCCTTCTTTAATGTGCCATTAGGGAAAGGCAAAAGCCTCATCATCTAAAACTTGTTCGAAATTATTTTTCATTAGATTTCATTGAGGCAACGTAGGAAGCACTGCATTCAACTCAGCGAATTGCGATTTCCAATAAAAATGCGGTGGACGGAAAGTGGGTGATCACTGTATATTTCCCTTCTCTCGGTGCTTTATATTTACCTTTCCCTTCTTTAATGTGCCATTAGGGAAAGGCAAAACCCTCATCTAAAACTTGTTCGAAATTATTTTCATTAGATTTCATTGAGGCAACGTAGGAAGCACTGCATTCAACTCAGCGAATTGCGATTTCCAATAAAAAATGCGGTGGACGCAAAGTGGGTGATCACTGTATATTTCCCTTCTCTCTGTGCTTTATATTTACCTTTCCTTCTTTAATGTGCCATTAGGGAAAGGCAAAACCCTCATCTAAAACTTGTTCGAAATTATTTTTCATTAGAATTCATTGAGGCAGCGTAGGAAGCACTGCATTCAACTCAGCGAATTGCGATTTCCAATAAAAATGCGGTGGACGCAAAGTGGGTGATCACTGTATATTTCCCTTCTCTCTGTGCTTTATATTTACCTTTACCTTCTTTAATGTGCCATTAGGGAAAGGCAAAACCCTCATCTAAAAAATGTTCGAAATTATTTTTCATTAGAATTCATTGAGGCAGCGTAGGAAGCACTGCATTCAACTCAGCGAATTGCGATTTCCAATAAAAATGCGGTGGACGCAAAGTGGGTGATCACTGTATATTTCCCTTCTCTCTGTGCTTTATATTTACCTTTCCTTCTTTAATGTGCCATTAGGGAAAGGCAAAACCCTCATCTAAAACATGTTCGAAATTATTTTTCATTAGAATTCATTGAGGCAGCGTAGGAAGCACTGCATTCAACTCAGCGAATTGCGATTTCCAATAAAAATGCGGTGGACGCAAAGTGGGTGATCACTGTATATTTCCTTCTCTCTGTGCTTTATATTTACCTTTCCCTTCTTTAATGTGCCATTAGGGAAAGGCAAAACCCTCATCTAAAACATGTTCGAAATTATTTTTCATTAGAATTCATTGAGGCAGCGTAGGAAGCACTGCATTCAACTCAGCGAATTGCGATTTCCAATAAAAATGCGGTGGACGCAAAGTGGGTGATCACTGTATATTTCCCTTCTCTCTGTGCTTTATATTTACCTTTCCTTCTTTAATGTGCCATTAGGGAAAGGCAAAACCCTCATCTAAAACATGTTCGAAATTATTTTTCATTAGAATTCATTGAGGCAGCGTAGGAAGCACTGCATTCAACTCAGCGAATTGCGATTTCCAATTAAAATGCGGTGGACGCAAAGTGGGTGATCACTGTATATTTCCCTTCTCTCTGTGCTTTATATTTACCTTTCCTTCTTTAATGTGCCATTAGGGAAAGGCAAAACCCTCATCTAAAACTTGTTCGAAATTATTTTTCATTAGAATTCATTGAGGCAGCGTAGGAAGCACTGCATTCAACTCAGCGAATTGCGATTTCCAATAAAATGCGGTGGACGCAAAGTGGGTGATCACTGTATATTTCCCTTCTCTCTCTGCTTTATATTTTACCTTTCCTTCTTTAATGTGCCATTAGGGAAAGGCAAAACCCTCATCTAAAAAATTGTTCGAAATTATTTTTCATTAGAATTCATTGAGGCAGCGTAGGAAGCACTGCATTCAACTCATCGAATTGCGATTTCCAATAAAAATGCGGTGGACGCAAAGTGGGTGATCACTGTATATTTCCCTTCTCTCGGTGCTTTATATTTACCTTTCCTTCTTTAATGTGCCATTAGGGAAAGGCAAAACCCTCATCTAAAACTTGTTCGAAATTATTTTTCATTAGAATTCATTGAGGCAGCGTAGGAAGCACTGCATTCAACTCAGCGAATTGCGATTTCCAATAAAAATGCGGTGGACGCAAAGTGGGTGATCACTGTATATTTCCCTTCTCTCGGTGCTTTATATTTACCTTTCCCTTCTTTAATGTGCCATTAGGGAAAGGCAAAACCCTCATCTAAAAAATTGTTCATTAAATTATTTTTCATTAGAATTCATTAGGCAGCGTAAAAATGGAAGCACTGCATTCAACTCAGCGAATTGCGATTTCCACTAAAAAATGCGGTGGACGCAAAGTGGGTGATCACTGTATATTTCCCTTCTCTCGGTGCTTTATATTTACCTTTCCTTCTTTAATGTGCCATTAGGGAAAGGCAAAACCCTCATCTAAAACTTGTTCGAAATTATTTTTCATTAGAATTCATTTAGGCAGCGTAGGAAGCACTGCATTCAACTCAGCGAATTGCGATTTCCACTAAAAATGCGTTGGACGCAAAGTGGGTGATCACTGTATATTTCCCTTCTCTCGGTGCTTTATATTTACCTTTCCTTCTTTAATGTGCCATTAGGGAAAGGCAAAACCCTCATCTAAAACTTGTTCGAAATTATTTTCATTAGAATTCATTGAGGCAGCGTAGGAAGCACTGCATTCAACTCAGCGAATTGCGATTTCCACTAAAAATGCGGTGGACGCAAAGTGGGTGATCACTGTATATTTCCCTTCTCTCTCTGCTTTATATTTACCTTTCCCTTCTTTAATGTGCCATTAGGGAAAGGCAAAACCCTCATCTAAAACTTGTTCGAAATTATTTTTCATTAGAATTCATTGAGGCAGCGTAGGAAGCACTGCATTCAACTCAGCGAATTGCGATTTCCACTAAAAATGCGTTGGACGCAAAGTGGGTGATCACTGTATATTTCCCTTCTCTCTGTGCTTTATATTTACCTTTCCCTTCTTTAATGTGCCATTAGGGAAAGGCAAAACCCTCATCTAAAACTTGTTCGAAATTATTTTTCATTAGAATTCATTGAGGCAGCGTAAGGAAGCACTGCATTCAACTCAGCGAATTGCGATTTCCACTAAAAATGCGGTGGACGCAAAGTGGGTGATCACTGTATATTTCCCTTCTCTCTGTGCTTTATATTTACCTTTCCCTTCTTTAATGTGCCATTAGGGAAAGGCAAAACCCTCATCTAAAACTTGTTCGAAATTATTTTTCATTAGAATTCATTGAGGCAGCGTAGGAAGCACTGCATTCAACTCAGCGAATTGCGATTTCCAATAAAAATGCGGTGGACGGAAAGTGGGTGATCACTGTATATTTCCCTTCTCTCGGTGCTTTATATTTACCTTTCCCTTCTTTAATGTGCCATTAGGGAAAGGCAAAACCCTCATCTAAAACTTGTTCGAAATTTTTTTTCATTAGAATTCATTGAGGCAGCGTAGGAAGCACTGCATTCAACTCAGCAATTGCGATTTCCAATAAAAATGCGGTGGACGAATTGGGTGATCACTGTATATTTCCTTTCTCAATAAAAATTAGGGGAAAGGTCTAAAACTTGTTCAAATTTTTTTCATTAGAATTCATTGAGGGCGTGATCACTGTATTCAACTCAGCGAATTGCGATTTCCAATAAAAATGCGGTGGACGGAAAGTGGGTGATCACTGTTATTCTTTTTATATTTACCTTTCCTTCTTTAATGTGCCATTAGGGAAAGGCAAAACCCTCATCTAAAACTTGTTCGAAATTTTTTTTTCATTAGAATTCATTGAGGCAGCGTAGTAAGCACTGCATTCAACTCAGCGAATTGCGATTTCCAATAAAAAAATGCGGTGGACGGAAAGTGGGTGATCACTGTATATTTCCCTCTCTCGGTGCTTTATATTTACCTTTCCCTTCTTTAATGTGCCATTAGGGAAAGGCAAAACCCTCATCTAAAACTTGTTCGAAATTTTTTTCATTAGAATTCATTGAGGCAGCGTAGTAAGCACTGCATTCAACTCAGCGAATTGCGATTTCCAATAAAAAAGCGGTGGACGGAAAGTGGGTGATCACTGTATATTTCCCTTCTCTCTGTGCTTTATATTTACCTTTCCTTCTTTAATGTGCCATTAGGGAAAGGCAAAACCCTCATCTAAAACTTGTTCGAAATTTTTTTCATTAGAATTCATTGAGGCAGCGTAGTAAGCACTGCATTCAACTCAGCGAATTGCGATTTCCAATAAAAAAGCGGTGGACGGAAAGTGGGTGATCACTGTATATTTCCCTTCTCTCGGTGCTTTATATTTACCTTTCCCTTCTTTAATGTGCCATTAGGGAAAGGCAAAACCCTCATCTAAAACTTGTTCGAAATTATTTTTCATTAGAATTCATTGAGGCAGCGTAGTAAGCACTGCATTCAACTCAGCGAATTGCGATTTCCAATAAAAATGCGGTGGACGCAAAGTGGGTGATCACTGTATATTTCCCTTCTCTCGGTGCTTTATATTTACCTTTCCCTTCTTTAATGTGCCATTAGGGAAAAAAAAGGCAAAACCCTCATCTAAAACTTGTTCGAAATTTTTTTCATTAGAATTCATTGAGGCAGCGTAGGAAGCACTGCATTCAACTCAGCGAATTGCGATTTCACAAAAAAAAAGCGGTGGACGGAAAGTGGGTGATCACTGTATATTTCCCTCTCTCGGTGCTTTATATTTACCTTTCCCTTCTTTAATGTGCCATTAGGGAAAGGCAAAACCCTCATCTAAAACTTGTTCGAAATTATTTTTCATTAGAATTCATTGAGGCAGCGTAGGAAGCACTGCATTCAACTCAGCGAATTGCGATTTCCAATAAAAAAGCGGTGTTGGACGAAAAGTGGGTGATCACTGTATATTTCCCTTCTCTCTGTGCTTTATATTTACCTTTCCCTTCTTTAATGTGCCATTAGGGAAAGGCAAAACCCTCATCTAAAACTTGTTCGAAATTTTTTTCATTAGAATTCATTGAGGCAGCGTAGGAAGCACTGCATTCAACTCAGCGAATTGCGATTTCCAATAAAAATGCGGTGGACGGAAAGTGGGTGATCACTGTATATTTCCCTTCTCTCTGTGCTTTATATTTACCTTTCCTTCTTTAATGTGCCATTAGGGAAAGGCAAAACCCTCATCTAAAACTTGTTCGAAATTATTTTTCATTAGAATTCATTGAGGCAGCGTAGTAAGCACTGCATTCAACTCAGCGAATTGCGATTTCCAATAAAAAAGCGGTGGACGGAAAGTGGGTGATCACTGTATATTTCCTTCTCTCTGTGCTTTATATTTACCTTTCCTTCTTTAATGTGCCATTAGGGAAAGGCAAAACCCTCATCTAAAACTTGTTCGAAATTTTTTTCATTAGAATTCATTGAGGCAGCGTAGTAAGCACTGCATTCAACTCAGCGAATTGCGATTTCCAATAAAAAAAGGTGGACGGAAAGTGGGTGATCACTGTATATTTCCCTTCTCTCGGTGCTTTATATTTACCTTTCCTTCTTTAATGTGCCATTAGGGAAAGGCAAAACCCTCATCTAAAACTTGTTCGAAATTTTTTTCATTAGAATTCATTGAGGCAGCGTAGTAAGCACTGCATTCAACTCAGCGAATCGCGATTTCCAATAAAAAAAGGTGGACGGAAAGTGGGTGATCACTGTATATTTCCCCTCTCTCGGTGCTTTATATTTACCTTTCCTTCTTTAATGTGCCATTAGGGAAAGGCAAAACCCTCATCTAAAACTTGTTCGAAATTTTTTTTCATTAGAATTCATTGAGGCAGCGTAGTAAGCACTGCATTCAACTCAGCGAATCGCGATTTCCAATAAAAAAGCGGTGGACGGAAAGTGGGTGATCACTGTATATTTCCCTTCTCTCGGTGCTTTATATTTTTACCTTTCCCTTCTTTAATGTGCCATTAGGGAAAGGCAAAACCCTCATCTAAAACTTGTTCGAAATTTTTTTCATTAGAATTCATTGAGGCAGCGTAGTAAGCACTGCATTCAACTCAGCGAATCGCGATTTCCAATAAAAAAGCGGTGGACGGAAAGTGGGTGATCACTGTATATTTCCCTCTCTCTCGGTGCTTTATATTTACCTTTCCCTTCTTTAATGTGCCATTAGGGAAAGGCAAAACCCTCATCTAAAACTTGTTCGAAATTTTTTTCATTAGAATTCATTGAGGCAGCGTAGTAAGCACTGCATTCAACTCAGCGAATCGCGATTTCCAATAAAAAAGCGGTGGACGGAAAGTGGGTGATCACTGTATATTTCCCTCTCTCGGTGCTTTATATTTACCTTTCCCTTCTTTAATGTGCCATTAGGGAAAGGCAAAACCCTCATCTAAAACTTGTTCGAAATTTTTTTTCATTAGAATTCATTGAGGCAGCGTAGTAAGCACTGCATTCAACTCAGCGAATCGCGATTTCCAATAAAAAAGCGGTGGACGGAAAGTGGGTGATCACTGTATATTTCCCTCTCTCGGTGCTTTATATTTACCTTTCCCTTCTTTAATGTGCCATTAGGGAAAGGCAAAACCCTCATCTAAAACTTGTTCGAAATTTTTTTTCATTAGAATTCATTGAGGCAGCGTAGTAAGCACTGCATTCAACTCAGCGAATCGCGATTTCCAATAAAAAAGCGGTGGACGGAAAGTGGGTGATCACTGTATATTTCCCCTCTCTCGGTGCTTTATATTTACCTTTCCCTTCTTTAATGTGCCATTAGGGAAAGGCAAAACCCTCATCTAAAACTTGTTCGAAATTTTTTTCATTAGAATTCATTGAGGCAGCGTAGTAAGCACTGCATTCAACTCAGCGAATCGCGATTTCCAATAAAAAAAAAGCGGTGGACGGAAAGTGGGTGATCACTGTATATTTCCCTCTCTCGGTGCTTTATATTTACCTTTCCCTTCTTTAATGTGCCATTAGGGAAAGGCAAAACCCTCATCTAAAACTTGTTCGAAATTTTTTTTTCATTAGAATTCATTGAGGCAGCGTAGTAAGCACTGCATTCAACTCAGCGAATCGCGATTTCCAATAAAAAAGCGGTGGACGGAAAGTGGGTGATCACTGTATATTTCCCTCTCTCGGTGCTTTATATTTACCTTTCCTTCTTTAATGTGCCATTAGGGAAAGGCAAAACCCTCATCTAAAACTTGTTCGAAATTTTTTTCATTAGAATTCATTGAGGCAGCGTAGTAAGCACTGCATTCAACTCAGCGAATCGCGATTTCCAATAAAAAAGCGGTGGACGGAAAGTGGGTGATCACTGTATATTTCCCTCTCTCTCGGTGCTTTATATTTACCTTTCCCTTCTTTAATGTGCCATTAGGGAAAGGCAAAACCCTCATCTAAAACTTGTTCGAAATTTTTTTTCATTAGAATTCATTGAGGCAGCGTAGTAAGCACTGCATTCAACTCAGCGAATCGCGATTTCCAATAAAAAAAAAATGGGTGGACGGAAAGTGGGTGATCACTGTATATTTCCCTCTCTCGGTGCTTTATATTTTACCTTTCCCTTCTTTAATGTGCCATTAGGGAAAGGCAAACCCTCATCTAAAACTTGTTCGAAATTTTTTTTCATTAGAATTCATTGAGGCAGCGTAGTAAGCACTGCATTCAACTCAGCGAATCGCGATTTCCAATAAAAAGAGGGGACGGAAAGTGGGTGATCACTGTATATTTCCCTCTCTCGGTGCTTTATATTTACCTTTCCTTTCTTTAATGTGCCATTAGGGAAAGGCAAAACCCTCATCTAAAACTTGTTCGAAATTTTTTTTTCATTAGAATTCATTGAGGCAGCGTAGTAAGCACTGCATTCAACTCAGCGAATCGCGATTTCCAATAAAAAAGCGGTGGACGGAAAGTGGGTGATCACTGTATATTTCCCCTCTCTCGGTGCTTTATATTTACCTTTCCCTTCTTTAATGTGCCATTAGGGAAAGGCAAAACCCTCATCTAAAACTTGTTCGAAATTTTTTTTCATTAGAATTCATTGAGGCAGCGTAGGAAGCACTGCATTCAACTCAGCGAATCGCGATTTCAAATAAAAAGCGGTGGACGGAAAGTGGGTGATCACTGTATATTTCCCCTCTCTCGGTGCTTTATATTTACCTTTCCCTTCTTTAATGTGCCATTAGGGAAAGGCAAAACCCTCATCTAAAACTTGTTCGAAATTTTTTTTTCATTAGAATTCATTGAGGCAGCGTAGGAAGCACTGCATTCAACTCAGCGAATCGCGATTTCCAATAAAAAAGCGGTGGACGGAAAGTGGGTGATCACTGTATATTTCCCTCTCTCGGTGCTTTATATTTACCTTTCCCTTCTTTAATGTGCCATTAGGGAAAGGCAAAACCCTCATCTAAAACTTGTTCGAAATTTTTTTCATTAGAATTCATTGAGGCAGCGTAAGCAAGCACTGCATTCAACTCAGCGAATCGCGATTTCCAATAAAAAAGCGGTGGACGGAAAGTGGGTGATCACTGTATATTTCCCTCTCTCGGTGCTTTATATTTACCTTTCCCTTCTTTAATGTGCCATTAGGGAAAGGCAAAACCCTCATCTAAAACTTGTTCGAAATTTTTTTTCATTAGAATTCATTGAGGCAGCGTAGGAAGCACTGCATTCAACTCAGCGAATCGCGATTTCCAATAAAAAAGCGGTGGACGGAAAGTGGGTGATCACTGTATATTTCCCTTCTCTCGGTGCTTTATATTTACCTTTCCCTTCTTTAATGTGCCATTAGGGAAAGGCAAAACCCTCATCTAAAACTTGTTC
The DNA here is from genome assembly GCA_903632075.3 of Acanthosepion pharaonis. Lineage (NCBI taxonomy): Eukaryota > Metazoa > Mollusca > Cephalopoda > Sepiida > Sepiidae > Acanthosepion > Acanthosepion pharaonis. The sequence goes on along the minus strand of CAHIKZ030004987.1, from coordinate 28,748 downwards.
GAAATTTTTTTTTCATTAGAATTCATTGAGGCAGCGTAGTAAGCACTGCATTCAACTCAGCGAATCGCGATTTCCAATAAAAAAGCGGTGGACGGAAAGTGGGTGATCACTGTATATTTCCCTCTCTCGGTGCTTTATATTTACCTTTCCCTTCTTTAATGTGCCATTAGGGAAAGGCAAAACCCTCATCTAAAACTTGTTCGAAATTTTTTTTCATTAGAATTCATTGAGGCAGCGTAGGAAGCACTGCATTCAACTCAGCGAATCGCGATTTCCAATAAAAAAGCGGTGGACGGAAAGTGGGTGATCACTGTATATTTCCCCTCTCTCGGTGCTTTATATTTACCTTTCCCTTCTTTAATGTGCCATTAGGGAAAGGCAAAACCCTCATCTAAAACTTGTTCGAAATTTTTTTCATTAGAATTCATTGAGGCAGCGTAGGAAGCACTGCATTCAACTCAGCGAATCGCGATTTCCAATAAAAAAGCGGTGGACGGAAAGTGGGTGATCACTGTATATTTCCCTCTCTCGGTGCTTTATATTTACCTTTCCCTTCTTTAATGTGCCATTAGGGAAAGGCAAAACCCTCATCTAAAACTTGTTCGAAATTTTTTTTTCATTAGAATTCATTGAGGCAGCGTAGGAAGCACTGCATTCAACTCAGCGAATCGCGATTTCCAATAAAAAAGCGGTGGAAGGAAAGTGGGTGATCACTGTATATTTCCCCTCTCTCGGTGCTTTATATTTACCTTTCCCTTCTTTAATGTGCCATTAGGGAAAGGCAAAACCCTCATCTAAAACTTGTTCGAAATTTTTTTCATTAGAATTCATTGAGGCAGCGTAGTAAGCACTGCATTCAACTCAGCGAATCGCGATTTCCAATAAAAAAATGCGGTGGACGGAAAGTGGGTGATCACTGTATATTTCCCTCTCTCGGTGCTTTATATTTACCTTTCCCTTCTTTAATGTGCCATTAGGGAAAGGCAAAACCCTCATCTAAAACTTGTTCGAAATTTTTTTTCATTAGAATTCATTGAGGCAGCGTAGTAAGCACTGCATTCAACTCAGCGAATCGCGATTTCCAATAAAAAAGCGGTGGACGGAAAGTGGGTGATCACTGTATATTTCCCTCTCTCGGTGCTTTATATTTACCTTTCCTTCTTTAATGTGCCATTAGGGAAAGGCAAAACCCTCATCTAAAACTTGTTCGAAATTTTTTTTCATTAGAATTCATTGAGGCAGCGTAGTAAGCACTGCATTCAACTCAGCGAATCGCGATTTCCAATAAAAAGCGGTGGACGGAAAGTGGGTGATCACTGTATATTTCCCTCTCTCGGTGCTTTATATTTACCTTTCCCTTCTTTAATGTGCCATTAGGGAAAGGCAAAACCCTCATCTAAAACTTGTTCGAAATTTTTTTTCATTAGAATTCATTGAGGCAGCGTAGTAAGCACTGCATTCAACTCAGCGAATCGCGATTTCCAATAAAAAAAGCGGTGGACGGAAAGTGGGTGATCACTGTATATTTCCCTCTCTCGGTGCTTTATATTTACCTTTCCTTCTTTAATGTGCCATTAGGGAAAGGCAAAACCCTCATCTAAAACTTGTTCGAAATTTTTTTTCATTAGAATTCATTGAGGCAGCGTAGTAAGCACTGCATTCAACTCAGCGAATCGCGATTTCCAATAAAAAAAGCGGTGGACGGAAAGTGGGTGATCACTGTATATTTCCCTCTCTCGGTGCTTTATATTTACCTTTCCCTTCTTTAATGTGCCATTAGGGAAAGGCAAAACCCTCATCTAAAACTTGTTCGAAATTTTTTTCATTAGAATTCATTGAGGCAGCGTAGTAAGCACTGCATTCAACTCAGCGAATCGCGATTTCCAATAAAAAAAAAAGGTGGACGGAAAGTGGGTGATCACTGTATATTTCCCTCTCTCGGTGCTTTATATTTACCTTTCCCTTCTTTAATGTGCCATTAGGGAAAGGCAAAACCCTCATCTAAAACTTGTTCGAAATTTTTTTTCATTAGAATTCATTGAGGCAGCGTAGTAAGCACTGCATTCAACTCAGCGAATCGCGATTTCCAATAAAAAAGCGGTGGACGGAAAGTGGGTGATCACTGTATATTTCCCCTCTCTCGGTGCTTTATATTTACCTTTCCTTCTTTAATGTGCCATTAGGGAAAGGCAAAACCCTCATCTAAAACTTGTTCGAAATTTTTTTCATTAGAATTCATTGAGGCAGCGTAGTAAGCACTGCATTCAACTCAGCGAATCGCGATTTCCAATAAAAATGCGGTGGACGGAAAGTGGGTGATCACTGTATATTTCCCCATCTCTCGGTGCTTTATATTTACCTTTCCCTTCTTTAATGTGCCATTAGGGAAAGGCAAAACCCTCATCTAAAACTTGTTCGAAATTTTTTTTCATTAGAATTCATTGAGGCAGCGTAGTAAGCACTGCATTCAACTCAGCGAATCGCGATTTCCAATAAAAAAACGCGGTGGACGGAAAGTGGGTGATCACTGTATATTTCCCTCTCTCGGTGCTTTATATTTACCTTTCCCTTCTTTAATGTGCCATTAGGGAAAGGCAAAACCCTCATCTAAAACTTGTTCGAAATTTTTTTCATTAGAATTCATTGAGGCAGCGTAGTAAGCACTGCATTCAACTCAGCGAATCGCGATTTCCAATAAAAAAGCGGTGGACGGAAAGTGGGTGATCACTGTATATTTCCCCTCTCTCGGTGCTTTATATTTACCTTTCCCTTCTTTAATGTGCCATTAGGGAAAGGCAAAACCCTCATCTAAAACTTGTTCGAAATTTTTTTTCATTAGAATTCATTGAGGCAGCGTAGTAAGCACTGCATTCAACTCAGCGAATTGCGATTTCCAATAAAAAATGCGGTGGACGGAAAGTGGGTGATCACTGTATATTTCCCTCTCTCGGTGCTTTATATTTACCTTTCCTTCTTTAATGTGCCATTAGGGAAAGGCAAAACCCTCATCTAAAACTTGTTCGAAATTTTTTCATTAGAATTCATTGAGGCAGCGTAGTAAGCACTGCATTCAACTCAGCGAATTGCGATTTCCAATAAAAAAAAGCGGTGGACGGAAAGTGGGTGATCACTGTATATTTCCCCTCTCTCGGTGCTTTATATTTACCTTTCCCTTCTTTAATGTGCCATTAGGGAAAGGCAAAACCCTCATCTAAAACTTGTTCGAAATTTTTTTTCATTAGAATTCATTGAGGCAGCGTAGTAAGCACTGCATTCAACTCAGCGAATCGCGATTTCCAATAAAAAAGCGGTGGACGGAAAGTGGGTGATCACTGTATATTTCCCCTCTCTCGGTGCTTTATATTTACCTTTCCCTTCTTTAATGTGCCATTAGGGAAAGGCAAAACCCTCATCTAAAACTTGTTCGAAATTTTTTTTCATTAGAATTCATTGAGGCAGCGTAGTAAGCACTGCATTCAACTCAGCGAATCGCGATTTCCAATAAAAAAGCGGTGGACGGAAAGTGGGTGATCACTGTATATTTCCCTCTCTCGGTGCTTTATATTTACCTTTCCCTTCTTTAATGTGCCATTAGGGAAAGGCAAAACCCTCATCTAAAACTTGTTCGAAATTTTTTTCATTAGAATTCATTGAGGCAGCGTAGTAAGCACTGCATTCAACTCAGCGAATTGCGATTTCCAATAAAAAAAAGCGGTGGACGGAAAGTGGGTGATCACTGTATATTTCCCCTCTCTCGGTGCTTTATATTTACCTTTCCTTCTTTAATGTGCCATTAGGGAAAGGCAAAACCCTCATCTAAAACTTGTTCGAAATTTTTTTCATTAGAATTCATTGAGGCAGCGTAGTAAGCACTGCATTCAACTCAGCGAATCGCGATTTCCAATAAAAAAGCGGTGGACGGAAAGTGGGTGATCACTGTATATTTCCCTCTCTCGGTGCTTTATATTTACCTTTCCCTTCTTTAATGTGCCATTAGGGAAAGGCAAAACCCTCATCTAAAACTTGTTCGAAATTTTTTTTCATTAGAATTCATTGAGGCAGCGTAGTAAGCACTGCATTCAACTCAGCGAATTGCGATTTCAAATAAAAAAGCGGTGGACGGAAAGTGGGTGATCACTGTATATTTCCCTCTCTCGGTGCTTTATATTTACCTTTCCCTTCTTTAATGTGCCATTAGGGAAAGGCAAAACCCTCATCTAAAACTTGTTCGAAATTTTTTTCATTAGAATTCATTGAGGCAGCGTAGGAAGCACTGCATTCAACTCAGCGAATCGCGATTTCCAATAAAAAAGCGGTGGACGGAAAGTGGGTGATCACTGTATATTTCCCTCTCTCGGTGCTTTATATTTTACCTTTCCCTTCTTTAATGTGCCATTAGGGAAAGGCAAAACCCTCATCTAAAACTTGTTCGAAATTTTTTTTTCATTAGAATTCATTGAGGCAGCGTAGTAAGCACTGCATTCAACTCAGCGAATTGCGATTTCCAATAAAAAAGCGGTGGACGGAAAGTGGGTGATCACTGTATATTTCCCCTCTCTCGGTGCTTTATATTTACCTTTCCCTTCTTTAATGTGCCATTAGGGAAAGGCAAAACCCTCATCTAAAACTTGTTCGAAATTTTTTTTCATTAGAATTCATTGAGGCAGCGTAGTAAGCACTGCATTCAACTCAGCGAATTGCGATTTCCAAAAAAAAAGCGGTGGACGGAAAGTGGGTGATCACTGTATATTTCCCCTCTCTCGGTGCTTTATATTTACCTTTCCCTTCTTTAATGTGCCATTAGGGAAAGGCAAAACCCTCATCTAAAACTTGTTCGAAATTTTTTTCATTAGAATTCATTGAGGCAGCGTAGTAAGCACTGCATTCAACTCAGCGAATTGCGATTTCCAATAAAAAGCGGTGGACGGAAAGTGGGTGATCACTGTATATTTCCCTTCTCTCGGTGCTTTATATTTACCTTTCCTTCTTTAATGTGCCATTAGGGAAAGGCAAAACCCTCATCTAAAACTTGTTCGAAATTTTTTTTCATTAGAATTCATTGAGGCAGCGTAGTAAGCACTGCATTCAACTCAGCGAATTGCGATTTCCAATAAAAAATGCGGTGGACGGAAAGTGGGTGATCACTGTATATTTCCCTCTCTCGGTGCTTTATATTTTACCTTTCCCTTCTTTAATGTGCCATTAGGGAAAGGCAAAACCCTCATCTAAAACTTGTTCGAAATTTTTTTTTCATTAGAATTCATTGAGGCAGCGTAGTAAGCACTGCATTCAACTCAGCGAATTGCGATTTCCAATAAAAAAGCGGTGGACGGAAAGTGGGTGATCACTGTATATTTCCCTCTCTCGGTGCTTTATATTTACCTTTCCCTTCTTTAATGTGCCATTAGGGAAAGGCAAAACCCTCATCTAAAACTTGTTCGAAATTTTTTTCATTAGAATTCATTGAGGCAGCGTAGTAAGCACTGCATTCAACTCAGCGAATTGCGATTTCCAATAAAAAAAGCGGTGGACGGAAAGTGGGTGATCACTGTATATTTCCCTCTCTCGGTGCTTTATATTTACCTTTCCCTTCTTTAATGTGCCATTAGGGAAAGGCAAAACCCTCATCTAAAACTTGTTCGAAATTTTTTTCATTAGAATTCATTGAGGCAGCGTAGTAAGCACTGCATTCAACTCAGCGAATTGCGATTTCCAATAAAAAAGCGGTGGACGGAAAGTGGGTGATCACTGTATATTTCCCCATATTCTCTCTCGGTGCTTTATATTTACCTTTCCCTTCTTTAATGTGCCATTAGGGAAAGGCAAAACCCTCATCTAAAACTTGTTCGAAATTTTTTTCATTAGAATTCATTGAGGCAGCGTAGTAAGCACTGCATTCAACTCAGCGAATTGCGATTTCCAATAAAAAAGCGGTGGACGGAAAGTGGGTGATCACTGTATATTTCCCTCTCTCTCTCAAATGCTTTATATTTACCTTTCCCTTCTTTAATGTGCCATTAGGAAAGGCAAAACCCTCATCTAAAACTTGTTCAAAATTATTTTTCATTAGAATTCATTGAGGCAGCGTAGTAAGCACTGCATTCAACTCAGCGAATTGCGATTTCAAATAAAAAAGCGGTGGACGGAAAGTGGGTGATCACTGTATATTTCCCCTCTCTCGGTGCTTTATATTTACCTTTCCCTTCTTTAATGTGCCATTAGGGAAAGGCAAAACCCTCATCTAAAACTTGTTCGAAATTTTTTTCATTAGAATTCATTGAGGCAGCGTAGGAAGCACTGCATTCAACTCAGCGAATTGCGATTTCCAATAAAAAATGCGGTGGACGGAAAGTGGGTGATCACTGTATATTTCCCCTCTCTCGGTGCTTTATATTTACCTTTCCCTTCTTTAATGTGCCATTAGGGAAAGGCAAAACCCTCATCTAAAACTTGTTCGAAATTTTTTTCATTAGAATTCATTGAGGCAGCGTAGTAAGCACTGCATTCAACTCAGCGAATTGCGATTTCCAATAAAAAAGCGGTGGACGGAAAGTGGGTGATCACTGTATATTTCCCTCTCTCGGTGCTTTATATTTACCTTTCCCTTCTTTAATGTGCCATTAGGGAAAGGCAAAACCCTCATCTAAAACTTGTTCGAAATTATTTTTCATTAGAATTCATTGAGGCAGCGTAGTAAGCACTGCATTCAACTCAGCGAATTGCGATTTCCAATAAAAAAGCGGTGGACGGAAAGTGGGTGATCACTGTATATTTCCCCTCTCGGTGCTTTATATTTACCTTTCCCTTCTTTAATGTGCCATTAGGGAAAGGCAAAACCCTCATCTAAAACTTGTTCGAAATTTTTTTCATTAGAATTCATTGAGGCAGCGTAGGAAGCACTGCATTCAACTCAGCGAATTGCGATTTCCAATAAAAAAAGGTGGACGGAAAGTGGGTGATCACTGTATATTTCCCCTCTCTCGGTGCTTTATATTTACCTTTCCCTTCTTTAATGTGCCATTAGGGAAAGGCAAAACCCTCATCTAAAACTTGTTCGAAATTTTTTTTTCATTAGAATTCATTGAGGCAGCGTAGGAAGCACTGCATTCAACTCAGCGAATTGCGATTTCCAATAAAAAAGCGGTGGACGGAAAGTGGGTGATCACTGTATATTTCCCTCTCTCGGTGCTTTATATTTACCTTTCCCTTCTTTAATGTGCCATTAGGGAAAGGCAAAACCCTCATCTAAAACTTGTTCGAAATTTTTTTCATTAGAATTCATTGAGGCAGCGTAGGAAGCACTGCATTCAACTCAGCGAATTGCGATTTCCAATAAAAAAAAAAGGTGGACGGAAAGTGGGTGATCACTGTATATTTCCCCTCTCTCGGTGCTTTATATTTACCTTTCCCTTCTTTAATGTGCCATTAGGGAAAGGCAAAACCCTCATCTAAAACTTGTTCGAAATTTTTTTTCATTAGAATTCATTGAGGCAGCGTAGTAAGCACTGCATTCAACTCAGCGAATTGCGATTTCCAATAAAAAAAAGCGGTGGACGGAAAAGTGGGTGATCACTGTATATTTCCCTCTCTCGGTGCTTTATATTTACCTTTCCCTTCTTTAATGTGCCATTAGGGAAAGGCAAAACCCTCATCTAAAACTTGTTCGAAATTTTTTTTCATTAGAATTCATTGAGGCAGCGTAGGAAGCACTGCATTCAACTCAGCGAATTGCGATTTCCAATAAAAAAACGGTGGACGGAAAGTGGGTGAACACTGTATATTTCCCCTCTCTCGGTGCTTTATATTTACCTTTCCCTTCTTTAATGTGCCATTAGGGAAAGGCAAAACCCTCATCTAAAACTTGTTCGAAATTTTTTTTCATTAGAATTCATTGAGGCAGCGTAGGAAGCACTGCATTCAACTCAGCGAATTGCGATTTCCAATAAAAAAAGCGGTGGACGGAAAGTGGGTGATCACTGTATATTTCCCTCTCTCGGTGCTTTATATTTACCTTTCCCTTCTTTAATGTGCCATTAGGGAAAGGCAAAACCCTCATCTAAAATTTGTTCGAAATTTTTTTTCATTAGAATTCATTGAGGCAGCGTAGGAAGCACTGCATTCAACTCAGCGAATTGCGATTTCCAATAAAAAAACGGTGGACGGAAAGTGGGTGAACACTGTATATTTCCCCTCTCTCGGTGCTTTATATTTTACCTTTCCCTTCTTTAATGTGCCATTAGGGAAAGGCAAAACCCTCATCTAAAACTTGTTCGAAATTTTTTTTCATTAGAATTCATTGAGGCAGCGTAGGAAGCACTGCATTCAACTCAGCGAATTGCGATTTCCAATAAAAAACGGTGGACGGAAAGTGGGTGAACACTGTATATTTCCCCTCTCTCGGTGCTTTATATTTACCTTTCCCTTCTTTAATGTGCCATTAGGGAAAGGCAAAACCCTCATCTAAAACTTGTTCGAAATTTTTTTTCATTAGAATTCATTGAGGCAGCGTAGGAAGCACTGCATTCAACTCAGCGAATTGCGATTTCCAATAAAAAACGGGTGGACGGAAAAACCCTCATCTAAAACTTGGTGAACACTGTATATTTCCCTCTCTCGGTGCTTTATATTTACCTTTCCCTTCTTTAATGTGCCATTAGGGAAAGGCAAAACCCTCATCTAAAATTTGTTCGAAATTTTTTTTCATTAGAATTCATTGAGGCAGCGTAGGAAGCACTGCATTCAACTCAGCGAATTGCGATTTCCAATAAAAAAAACGGTGGACGGAAAGTGGGTGAACACTGTATATTTCCCTCTCTCGGTGCTTTATATTTACCTATCCCTTCTTTAATGTGCCATTAGGGAAAGGCAAAACCCTCATCTAAAATTTGTTCGAAATTTTTTTTCATTAGAATTCATTGAGGCAGCGTAGGAAACACTGCATTCAACTCAACGAATTGCGATTTCCAATAAAAAAGAGGTGGACGGAAAGTGGGTGAACACTGTATATTTCCCCTCTCTCGGTGCTTTATATTTACCTATCCCTTCTTTAATGTGCCATTAGGGAAAGGCAAAACCCTCATCTAAAACTTGTTCGAAATTTTTTTTCATTAGAATTCATTGAGGCAGCGTAGGAAGCACTGCATTCAACTCAGCGAATTGCGATTTCCAATAAAAAAAGCGGTGGACGGAAAGTGGGTGATCACTGTATATTTCCCTCTCTCGGTGCTTTATATTTACCTTTCCCTTCTTTAATGTGCCATTAGGGAAAGGCAAAACCCTCATCTAAAACTTGTTCGAAATTTTTTTTCATTAGAATTCATTGAGGCAGCGTAGGAAGCACTGCATTCAACTCAGCGAATTGCGATTTCCAATAAAAAAACGGTGGACGGAAAGTGGGTGAACACTGTATATTTCCCCTCTCTCGGTGCTTTATATTTACCTTTCCCTTTTTAATGTGCCATTAGGGAAAGGCAAAACCCTCATCTAAAATTTGTTCGAAATTTTTTTTCATTAGAATTCATTGAGGCAGCGTAGGAAGCACTGCATTCAACTCAGCGAATTGCGATTTCCAATAAAAAAAGAGGTGGACGGAAAGTGGGTGAACACTGTATATTTCCCTCTCTCGGTGCTTTATATTTACCTTTCCCTTCTTTAATGTGCCATTAGGGAAAGGCAAAACCCTCATCTAAAATTTGTTCGAAATTTTTTTCATTAGAATTCATTGAGGCAGCGTAGGAAGCACTGCATTCAACTCAGCGAATTGCGATTTCCAATAAAAAAAGCGGTGGACGGAAAGTGGGTGATCACTGTATATTTCCCTCTCTCGGTGCTTTATATTTACCTTTCCCCTTTTTAATGTGCCATTAGGGAAAGGCAAAACCCTCATCTAAAATTTGTTCGAAATTTTTTTTCATTAGAATTCATTGAGGCAGCGTAGTAAGCACTGCATTCAACTCAGCGAATTGCGATTTCCAATAAAAAAGAGGTGGACGGAAAGTGGGTGATCACTGTATATTTCCCCTCTCTCGGTGCTTTATATTTACCTTTCCCTTCTTTAATGTGCCATTAGGGAAAGGCAAAACCCTCATCTAAAACTTGTTCGAAATTATTTTTCATTAGAATTCATTGAGGCAGCGTAGTAAGCACTGCATTCAACTCAGCGAATCGCGATTTCCAATAAAAAAAGAGGTGGACGGAAAGTGGGTGATCACTGTATATTTCCCTCTCTCGGTGCTTTATATTTACCTTTCCCTTCTTTAATGTGCCATTAGGGAAAGGCAAAACCCTCATCTAAAACTTGTTCGAAATTTTTTTCATTAGAATTCATTGAGGCAGCGTAGTAAGCACTGCATTCAACTCAGCGAATTGCGATTTCCAATAAAAAAAGAGGTGGACGGAAAGTGGGTGATCACTGTATATTTCCCTCTCTCGGTGCTTTATATTTACCTTTCCCTTCTTTAATGTGCCATTAGGGAAAGGCAAAACCCTCATCTAAAATTTGTTCGAAATTTTTTTTTCATTAGAATTCATTGAGGCAGCGTAGTAAGCACTGCATTCAACTCAGCGAATTGCGATTTCCAATAAAAAAGAGGTGGACGGAAAGTGGGTGATCACTGTATATTTCCCTCTCTCGGTGCTTTATATTTACCTTTCCCTTCTTTAATGTGCCATTAGGGAAAGGCAAAACCCTCATCTAAAATTTGTTCGAAATTTTTTTTTCATTAGAATTCATTGAGGCAGCGTAGTAAGCACTGCATTCAACTCAGCGAATTGCGATTTCCAATAAAAAGTGGTGGACGGAAAGTGGGTGATCACTGTATATTTCCCCTCTCTCGGTGCTTTATATTTACCTTTCCCTTCTTTAATGTGCCATTAGGGAAAGGCAAAACCCTCATCTAAAATTTTGTTCGAAATTTTTTTTCATTAGAATTCATTGAGGCAGCGTAGTAAGCACTGCATTCAACTCAGCGAATTGCGATTTCCAATAAAAAAGAGGTGGACGGAAAGTGGGTGATCACTGTATATTTCCCTCTCTCGGTGCTTTATATTTACCTTTCCCTTCTTTAATGTGCCATTAGGGAAAGGCAAAACCCTCATCTAAAACTTGTTCGAAATTTTTTTTCATTAGAATTCATTGAGGCAGCGTAGTAAGCACTGCATTCAACTCAGCGAATCGCGATTTCCAATAAAAAGTGGTGGACGGAAAGTGGGTGATCACTGTATATTTCCCTCTCTCGGTGCTTTATATTTACCTTTCCCTTCTTTAATGTGCCATTAGGGAAGGCAAAACCCTCATCTAAAATTTGTTCGAAATTTTTTTTCATTAGAATTCATTGAGGCAGCGTAGTAAGCACTGCATTCAACTCAGCGAATTGCGATTTCCAATAAAAAAAAGAGGTGGACGGAAAGTGGGTGATCACTGTATATTTCCCTTCTCTCGGTGCTTTATATTTACCTTTCCCTTCTTTAATGTGCCATTAGGGAAAGGCAAAACCCTCATCTAAAACTTGTTCGAAATTTTTTTCATTAGAATTCATTGAGGCAGCGTAGTAAGCACTGCATTCAACTCAGCGAATTGCGATTTCCAATAAAAAAGCGGTGGACGGAAAGTGGGTGATCACTGTATATTTCCCTCTCTCGGTGCTTTATATTTACCTTTCCCTTCTTTAATGTGCCATTAGGGAAAGGCAAAACCCTCATCTAAAACTTGTTCGAAATTATTTTTCATTAGAATTCATTGAGGCAGCGTAGTAAGCACTGCATTCAACTCAGCGAATTGCGATTTCCAATAAAAAAGAGGTGGACGGAAAGTGGGTGATCACTGTATATTTCCCCTCTCTCGGTGCTTTATATTTACCTTTCCCTTCTTTAATGTGCCATTAGGGAAAGGCAAAACCCTCATCTAAAATTTGTTCGAAATTTTTTTTCATTAGAATTCATTGAGGCAGCGTAGTAAGCACTGCATTCAACTCAGCGAATTGCGATTTCCAATAAAAAAGAGAGGTGGACGGAAAGTGGGTGATCACTGTATATTTCCCTCTCTCGGTGCTTTATATTTACCTTTCCCTTCTTTAATGTGCCATTAGGGAAAGGCAAAACCCTCATCTAAAACTTGTTCGAAATTTTTTTCATTAGAATTCATTGAGGCAGCGTAGTAAGCACTGCATTCAACTCAGCGAATTGCGATTTCCAATAAAAAAGCTTTGGACGGAAAGTGGGTGATCACTGTATATTTCCCTCTCTCGGTGCTTTATATTTACCTTTCCCTTCTTTAATGTGCCATTAGGGAAAGGCAAAACCGTCATCTAAAATTTGTTCGAAATTTTTTTTCATTAGAATTCATTGAGGCAGCGTTGTAAGCACTGCATTCAACTCAGCGAATTGCGATTTCCAATAAAAAAGCGGTGGACGGAAAGTGGGTGATCACTGTATATTTCCCTCTCTCGGTGCTTTATATTTACCTTTCCCTTCTTTAATGTGCCATTAGGGAAAGGCAAAACCCTCATCTAAAACTTGTTCGAAATTTTTTTCATTAGAATTCATTGAGGCAGCGTAGTAAGCACTGCATTCAACTCAGCGAATTGCGATTTCCAATAAAAAAGCTTTGGACGGAAAGTGGGTGATCACTGTATATTTCCCTCTCTCGGTGCTTTATATTTACCTTTCCCTTCTTTAATGTGCCATTAGGGAAAGGCAAAACCCTCATCTAAAATTTGTTCGAAATTTTTTTCATTAGAATTCATTGAGGCAGCGTAGTAAGCACTGCATTCAACTCAGCGAATTGCGATTTCCAATAAAAAAAGCGGTGGACGGAAAGTGGGTGATCACTGTATATTTCCCTCTCTCGGTGCTTTATATTTACCTTTCCCTTCTTTAATGTGCCATTAGGGAAAGGCAAAACCCTCATCTAAAACTTGTTCGAAATTTTTTTTCATTAGAATTCATTGAGGCAGCGTAGTAAGCACTGCATTCAACTCAGCGAATTGCGATTTCCAATAAAAAAAAAGCGGTGGACGGAAAGTGGGTGATCACTGTATATTTCCCCTCTCTCGGTGCTTTATATTTACCTTTCCCTTCTTTAATGTGCCATTAGGGAAAGGCAAAACCCTCATCTAAAACTTGTTCGAAATTTTTTTTCATTAGAATTCATTGAGGCAGCGTAGTAAGCACTGCATTCAACTCAGCGAATTGCGATTTCCAATAAAAAAAGTTTGGACGGAAAGTGGGTGATCACTGTATATTTCCCTCTCTCGGTGCTTTATATTTACCTTTCCCTTCTTTAATGTGCCATTAGGGAAAGGCAAAACCCTCATCTAAAATTTGTTCGAAATTTTTTTTCATTAGAATTCATTGAGGCAGCGTAGTAAGCACTGCATTCAACTCAGCGAATTGCGATTTCCAATAAAAAAGCGGTGGACGGAAAGTGGGTGATCACTGTATATTTCCCTCTCTCGGTGCTTTATATTTACCTTTCCCTTCTTTAATGTGCCATTAGGGAAAGGCAAAACCCTCATCTAAAACTTGTTCGAAATTTTTTTTCATTAGAATTCATTGAGGCAGCGTAGTAAGCACTGCATTCAACTCAGCGAATTGCGATTTCCAATAAAAAAGCGGTGGACGGAAAGTGGGTGATCACTGTATATTTCCCTCTCTCGGTGCTTTATATTTACCTTTCCCTTCTTTAATGTGCCATTAGGGAAAGGCAAAACCCTCATCTAAAACTTGTTCGAAATTTTTTTCATTAGAATTCATTGAGGCAGCGTAGTAAGCACTGCATTCAACTCAGCGAATTGCGATTTCCAATAAAAAAAAGCGGTGGACGGAAAGTGGGTGATCACTGTATATTTCCCTCTCTCGGTGCTTTATATTTACCTTTCCCTTCTTTAATGTGCCATTAGGGAAAGGCAAAACCCTCATCTAAAACTTTGTTCGAAATTTTTTTCATTAGAATTCATTGAGGCAGCGTAGTAAGCACTGCATTCAACTCAGCGAATTGCGATTTCCAATAAAAAAGCGGTGGACGGAAAGTGGGTGATCACTGTATATTTCCCCTCTCTCGGTGCTTTATATTTACCTTTCCCTTCTTTAATGTGCCATTAGGGAAAGGCAAAACCCTCATCTAAAATTTGTTCGAAATTTTTTTTTCATTAGAATTCATTGAGGCAGCGTAGTAAGCACTGCATTCAACTCAGCGAATTGCGATTTCCAATAAAAAAGCGGTGGACGGAAAGTGGGTGATCACTGTATATTTCCCTCTCTCGGTGCTTTATATTTACCTTTCCCTTCTTTAATGGGCCATTAGGGAAAGGCAAAACCCTCATCTAAAACTTGTTCGAAATTTTTTTTTCATTAGAATTCATTGAGGCAGCGTAGTAAGCACTGCATTCAACTCAGCGAATTGCGATTTCAATAAAAAAGCGGTGGACGGAAAGTGGGTGATCACTGTATATTTCCCTCTCTCTCGGTGCTTTATATTTACCTTTCCCTTCTTTAATGGGCCATTAGGGAAAGGCAAAACCCTCATCTAAAATTTGTTCGAAATTTTTTTCATTAGAATTCATTGAGGCAGCGTAGGAAGCACTGCATTCAACTCAGCGAATTGCGATTTCCAATAAAAAAGCGGTGGACGGAAAGTGGGTGATCACTGTATATTTCCCTCTCTCGGTGCTTTATATTTACCTTTCCCTTCTTTAATGGGCCATTAGGGAAAGGCAAAACCCTCATCTAAAACTTGTTCGAAATTTTTTTTCATTAGAATTCATTGAGGCAGCGTAGTAAGCACTGCATTCAACTCAGCGAATTGCGATTTCCAATAAAAAAGCGGTGGACGGAAAGTGGGTGAACACTGTATATTTCCCCTCTCTCGGTGCTTTATATTTACCTTACCCTTCTTTAATGGGCCATTAGGGAAAGGCAAAACCCTCATCTAAAACTTGTTCGAAATTTTTTTTCATTAGAATTCATTGAGGCAGCGTAGGAAGCACTGCATTCAACTCAGCGAATTGCGATTTCCAATAAAAAAGCGGTGGACGGAAAGTGGGTGAACACTGTATATTTCCCTCTCTCGGTGCTTTATATTTACCTTTCCCTTCTTTAATGGGCCATTAGGGAAAGGCAAAACCCTCATCTAAAACTTGTTCGAAATTTTTTTTTCATTAGAATTCATTGAGGCAGCGTAGGAAGCACTGCATTCAACTCAGCGAATTGCGATTTCCAATAAAAAAAGCGGTGGACGGAAAAAATGGGTGAACACTGTATATTTCCCTCTCTCGGTGCTTTATATTTACCTTACCCTTCTTTAATGGGCCATTAGGGAAAGGCAAAACCCTCATCTAAAACTTGTTCGAAATTTTTTTCATTAGAATTCATTGAGGCAGCGTAGGAAGCACTGCATTCAACTCAGCGAATTGCGATTTCCAATAAAAAAGCGGTGGACGGAAAGTGGGTGAACACTGTATATTTCCCCTCTCTCGGTGCTTTATATTTACCTTTTCCCTTCTTTAATGGGCCATTAGGGAAAGGCAAAACCCTCATCTAAAACTTGTTCGAAATTTTTTTCATTAGAATTCATTGAGGCAGCGTAGGAAGCACTGCATTCAACTCAGCGAATTGCGATTTCCAATAAAAAAAGGTGGACGGAAAGTGGGTGAACACTGTATATTTCCCTCTCTCGGTGCTTTATATTTACCTTACCCTTCTTTAATGGGCCATTAGGGAAAGGCAAAACCCTCATCTAAAACTTGTTCGAAATTTTTTTTCATTAGAATTCATTGAGGCTGCGTAGGAAGCACTGCATTCAACTCAGCGAATTGCGATTTCCAATAAAAAAATGCGGTGGACGGAAAATGGGTGAACACTGTATATTTCCCTCTCTCGGTGCTTTATATTTACCTTACCCTTCTTTAATGGGCCATTAGGGAAAGGCAAAACCCTCATCTAAAACTTGTTCGAAATTTTTTTTCATTAGAATTCATTGAGGCAGCGTAGGAAGCACTGCATTCAACTCAGCGAATTGCGATTTCAATAAAAAAAAAGCGGTGGACGGAAAATGGGTGAACACTGTATATTTCCCTCTCTCGGTGCTTTATATTTACCTTACCCTTCTTTAATGGGCCATTAGGGAAAGGCAAAACCCTCATCTAAAACTTGTTCGAAATTTTTTTCATTAGAATTCATTGAGGCTGCGTAGGAAGCACTGCATTCAACTCAGCGAATTGCGATTTCCAATAAAAAAAAAGCGGTGGACGGAAAGTGGGTGAACACTGTATATTTCCCTCTCTCGGTGCTTTATATTTACCTTACCCTTCTTTAATGGGCCATTAGGGAAAGGCAAAACCCTCATCTAAAACTTGTTCGAAATTTTTTTTCATTAGAATTCATTGAGGCTGCGTAGGAAGCACTGCATTCAACTCAGCGAATTGCGATTTCCAATAAAAAAGCGGTGGACGGAAAGTGGGTGAACACTGTATATTTCCCCTCTCTCGGTGCTTTATATTTACCTTACCCTTCTTTAATGGGCCATTAGGGAAAGGCAAAACCCTCATCTAAAACTTGTTCGAAATTTTTTTCATTAGAATTCATTGAGGCTGCGTAGGAAGCACTGCATTCAACTCAGCGAATTGCGATTTCAATAAAAAAGCGGTGGACGGAAAGTGGGTGAACACTGTATATTTCCCTCTCTCGGTGCTTTATATTTACCTTTCCCTTCTTTAATGGGCCATTAGGGAAAGGCAAAACCCTCATCTAAAACTTGTTCGAAATTTTTTTCATTAGAATTCATTGAGGCTGCGTAGGAAGCACTGCATTCAACTCAGCGAATTGCGATTTCCAAAAAAAAAAGCGGTGGACGGAAAGTGGGGAACACTGTATATTTCCCCTCTCTCGGTGCTTTATATTTACCTTACCCTTCTTTAATGGGCCATTAGGGAAAGGCAAAACCCTCATCTAAAACTTGTTCGAAATTTTTTTTCATTAGAATTCATTGAGGCAGCGTAGGAAGCACTGCATTCAACTCAGCGAATTGCGATTTCCAATAAAAAAGCGGTGGACGGAAAGTGGGGAACACTGTATATTTCCCTTCTCTCGGTGCTTTATATTTACCTTTCCCTTCTTTAATGGGCCATTAGGGAAAGGCAAAACCCTCATCTAAAACTTGTTCGAAATTTTTTTTCATTAGAATTCATTGAGGCAGCGTAGGAAGCACTGCATTCAACTCAGCGAATTGCGATTTCCAATAAAAATGCGGTGGACGCAAAGTGGGGGATCACTGTATTTTTCCCTTCTCTCGGTGCTTTATATTTACCTTTCCCTTCTTTAATGTGCCATTAGGGAAAGGCAAAACCCTCATCTAAAACTTGTTCGAAATTATTTTTCATTATAATTCATTGAGGCAGCGTAAGGAAGCACTGCATTCAACTCAGCGAATTGCGATTTCCAATAAAAATGCGGTGGACGCAAAGTGAGGGATCACTGTATTTTTCCCTTCTCTCGGTGCTTTATATTTACCTTTCCCTTCTTTAATGTGCCATTAGGGAAAGGCAAAACCCTCATCTTAAACTTGTTCGAAATTATTTTTCATTATAATTCATTGAGGCAGCGTAGGAAGCACTGCATTCAACTCAGCGAATTGCGATTTCCAATAAAAATGCGGTGGACGCAAAGTGAGGGATCACTGTATTTTTCCCTTCTCTCGGTGCTTTATATTTACCTTTCCCTTCTTTAATGTGCCATTAGGGAAAGGCAAAACCCTCATCTTAAACTTGTTCGAAATTATTTTTCATTATAATTCATTGAGGCAGCGTAGGAAGCACTGCATTCAACTCAGCGAATTGCGATTTCCAATAAAAATGCGGTGGACGCAAAGTGAGGGATCACTGTATTTTTCCCTTCTCTCGGTGCTTTATATTTACCTTTCCCTTCTTTAATGTGCCATTAGGGAAAGGCAAAACCCTCATCTTAAACTTGTTCGAAATTATTTTTCATTATAATTCATTGAGGCAGCGTAGGAAGCACTGCATTCAACTCAGCGAATTGCGATTTCCAATAAAAATGCGGTGGACGCAAAGTGAGGGATCACTGTATTTTTCCCTTCTCTCGGTGCTTTATATTTACCTTTCCCTTCTTTAATGTGCCATTAGGGAAAGGCAAAACCCTCATCTTAAACTTGTTCGAAATTATTTTTCATTATAATTCATTGAGGCAGCGAAGGAAGCACTGCATTCAACTCAGCGAATTGCGATTTCCAATAAAAATGCGGTGGACGCAAAGTGAGGGATCACTGTATTTTTCCCTTCTCTCTCGGTGCTTTATATTTACCTTTCCCTTCTTTAATGTGCCATTAGGGAAAGGCAAAACCCTCATCTTAAACTTGTTCGAAATTATTTTTCATTATAATTCATTGAGGCAGCGAAGGAAGCACTGCATTCAACTCAGCGAATTGCGATTTCCAATAAAAATGCGGTGGACGCAAAGTGAGGGATCACTGTATTTTCCCTTCTCTCGGTGCTTTATATTTACCTTTCCCTTCTTTAATGTGCCATTAGGGAAAGGCAAAACCCTCATCTTAAACTTGTTCGAAATTATTTTTCATTATAATTCATTGAGGCAGCGAAGGAAGCACTGCATTCAACT
Organism: Acanthosepion pharaonis; assembly: GCA_903632075.3. Classification (NCBI taxonomy): domain Eukaryota; kingdom Metazoa; phylum Mollusca; class Cephalopoda; order Sepiida; family Sepiidae; genus Acanthosepion; species Acanthosepion pharaonis. Next base: position 10,118 of record CAHIKZ030004987.1, on the reverse strand, counting down.
CAGCGAATTGCGATTTCCAATAAAAATGCGGTGGACGCAAAGTGAGGGATCACTGTATTTTTCCCTTCTCTCGGTGCTTTATATTTACCTTTCCTTCTTTAATGTGCCATTAGGGAAAGGCAAAACCCTCATCTTAAACTTGTTCGAAATTATTTTTCATTATAATTCATTGAGGCAGCGAAGGAAGCACTGCATTCAACTCAGCGAATTGCGATTTCAAATAAAATGCGGTGGACGCAAAGTGAGGGATCACTGTATTTTTCCCTTCTCTCGTGCTTTATATTTACCTTTCCCTTCTTTAATGTGCCATTAGGGAAAGGCAAAACCCTCATCTTAAACTTGTTCGAAATTATTTTTCATTATAATTCATTGAGGCAGCGAAGGAAGCACTGCATTCAACTCAGCGAATTGCGATTTCCAATAAAAATGCGGTGGACGCAAAGTGAGGGATCACTGTATTTTTCCCTTCTCTCGGTGCTTTATATTTACCTTTCCCTTCTTTAATGTGCCATTTGGGAAAGGCAAAACCCTCATCTTAAACTTGTTCGAAATTATTTTTCATTAGAATTCATTGAGGCAGCGAAGGAAGCACTGCATTCAACTCAGCGAATTGCGATTTCCAATAAAAAATGCGGTGGACGCAAAGTGGGGATCACTGTATTTTTCCCTTCTCTCGTGCTTTATATTTACCTTTCCCTTCTTTAATGTGCCATTAGGGAAAGGCAAAACCCTCATCTTAAACTTGTTCGAAATTATTTTTCATTAGAATTCATTGAGGCAGCGAAGGAAGCACTGCATTCAACTCAGCGAATTGCGATTTCCAATAAAAATGCGGTGGACGCAAAGTGGGGGATCACTGTATTTTTCCCTTCTCTCTGTGCTTTATATTTACCTTTCCCTTCTTTAATGTGCCATTAGGGAAAGGCAAAACCCTCATCTTAAACTTGTTCGAAATTATTTTTCATTATAATTCATTGAGGCAGCGAAGGAAGCACTGCATTCAACTCAGCGAATTGCGATTTCCAATAAAAAATGCGGTGGACGCAAAGTGGGGGATCACTGTATTTTTCCCTTCTCTCTGTGCTTTATATTTACCTTTCCTTCTTTAATGCCATTAGGGAAAGGCAAAACCCTCATCTTAAACTTGTTCGAAATTATTTTTCATTAGAATTCATTGAGGCAGCGAAGGAAGCACTGCATTCAACTCAGCGAATTGCGATTTCCAATAAAAATGCGGTGGACGCAAAGTGGGGATCACTGTATTTTTCCCTTCTCTCTGTGCTTTATATTTACCTTTCCCTTCTTTAATGTGAAATTAGGGAGGCAAAACCCTCATCTTAAACTTGTTCGAAATTATTTTTCATTATAATTCATTGAGGCAGCAAAGGAAGTACTGCATTCAACTCAGCGAATTGCGATTTACAATAAAAATGCGGTGGACGCAAAGTGGGGGATCACTGTATTTTTCCCTTCTCTGTGCTTTATATTTACCTTTCCCTTCTTTAATGTGCCATTAGGGAAAGGCAAAACCCTCATCTTAAACTTGTTCGAAATTATTTTTCATTATAATTCATTGAGGCAGCAAAGGAAGTACTGCATTCAACTCAGCGAATTGCGATTTACAATAAAAATGCGGTGGACGCAAAGTGGGGGATCACTGTATTTTTCCCTTCTCTGTGCTTTATATTTACCTTTCCCTTCTTTAATGTGAAATTAGGGAGGCAAAACCCTCATCTTAAACTTGTTCGAAATTATTTTTCATTATAATTCATTGAGGCAGCAAAGGAAGCACTGCATTCAACTCAGCGAATTGCGATTTACAATAAAAATGCGGTGGACGCAAAGTGGGGATCACTGTATTTTTCCTTTCTCTGTTTTTATATTTACCTTTCCCTTCTTTAATGTGCCAATTAGGGAAAGGCAAAACCCTCATCTTAAACTTGTTCGAAATTATTTTTCATTAGAATTCATTGAGGCAGCAAAGGAAGCACTGCATTCAACTCAGCGAATTGCGATTTACAATAAAAATGCGGTGGACGCAAAGTGGGGATCACTGTATTTTTCCCTTCTCTCGGTGCTTTATATTTACCTTTCCTTCTTTAATGTGCCATTAGGGAAAGGCAAAACCCTCATCTTAAACTTGTTCGAAATTATTTTTTCATTAGAATTCATTGAGGCAGCAAAGGAAGTACTGCATTCAACTCAGCGAATTGCGATTTACAATAAAAAATGCGGTGGACGCAAAGTGGGGGATCACTGTATTTTTCCCTTCTCTCGGTGCTTTATATTTACCTTTCCTTCTTTAATGTGCCATTAGGGAAAGGCAAAACCCTCATCTTAAACTTGTTCGAAATTATTTTTCATTAGAATTCATTGAGGCAGCGAAGGAAGCACTGCATTCAACTCAGCGAATTGCGATTTCCAATAAAAAAATGCGGTGGACGCAAAGTGGGGATCACTGTATTTTTCCCTTCTCTCGTGCTTTATATTTACCTTTCCCTTCTTTAATGTGCCATTAGGGAAAGGCAAAACCCTCATCTTAAACTTGTTCGAAATTATTTTTCATTAGAATTCATTGAGGCAGCGAAGGAAGCACTGCATTCAACTCAGCGAATTGCGATTTCCAATAAAAATGCGGTGGACGCAAAGTGGGGGATCACTGTATTTTTCCCTTCTCTCGGTGCTTTATATTTACCTTTCCTTCTTTAATGTGCCATTAGGGAAAGGCAAAACCCTCATCTTAAACTTGTTCGAAATTATTTTTCATTAGAATTCATTGAGGCAGCGAAGGAAGCACTGCATTCAACTCAGCGAATTGCGATTTCCAATAAAAATGCTGTGGACGCAAAGTGAGGGATCACTGTATTTTTCCCTTCTCTCGGTGCTTTATATTTACCTTTCCTTCTTTAATGTGCCATTAGGGAAAGGCAAAACCCTCATCTTAAACTTGTTCGAAATTATTTTTCATTAGAATTCATTGAGGCAGCGAAGGAAGCACTGCATTCAACTCAGCGAATTGCGATTTCCAATAAAAATGCTGTGGACGCAAAGTGAGGGATCACTGTATTTTTCCCTTCTCTCGGTGCTTTATATTTACCTTTCCCTTCTTTAATGTGCCATTAGGGAAAGGCAAAACCCTCATCTTAAACTTGTTCGAAATTATTTTTCATTAGAATTCATTGAGGCAGCGAAGGAAGCACTGCATTCAACTCAGCGAATTGCGATTTCCAATAAAAATGCTGTGGACGCAAAGTGAGGGATCACTGTATTTTTCCCTTCTCTCGGTGCTTTATATTTACCTTTCCTTCTTTAATGTGCCATTAGGGAAAGGCAAAACCCTCATCTTAAACTTGTTCGAAATTATTTTTCATTAGAATTCATTGAGGCAGCGTAGGAAGCACTGCATTCAACTCAGCGAATTGCGATTTCCAATAAAAATGCTGTGGACGCAAAGTGAGGGATCACTGTATTTTTCCCTTCTCTCGGTGCTTTATATTTACCTTTCCCTTCTTTAATGTGCCATTAGGGAAAGGCAAAACCCTCATCTTAAACTTGTTCGAAATTATTTTTCATTAGAATTCATTGAGGCAGCGAAGGAAGCACTGCATTCAACTCAGCGAATTGCGATTTCCAATAAAAATGCGGTGGACGCAAAGTGAGGATCACTGTATTTTTCCTTCTCTCGGTGCTTTATATTTACCTTTCCTTCTTTAATGTGCCATTAGGGAAAGGCAAAACCCTCATCTTAAACTTGTTCGAAATTATTTTTCATTAGAATTCATTGAGGCAGCGAAGGAAGCACTGCATTCAACTCAGCGAATTGCGATTTCCAATAAAAATGCGGTGGACGCAAAGTGAGGGATCACTGTATTTTTCCCTTCTCTCGGTGCTTTATATTTACCTTTCCCTTCTTTAATGTGCCATTAGGGAAAGGCAAAACCCTCATCTTAAACTTGTTCGAAATTATTTTTCATTAGAATTCATTGAGGCAGCGAAGGAAGCACTGCATTCAACTCAGCGAATTGCGATTTCCAATAAAAATGCGGTGGACGCAAAGTGAGGGATCACTGTATTTTTCCCTTCTCTCGGTGCTTTATATTTACCTTTCCCTTCTTTAATGTGCCATTAGGGAAAGGCAAAACCCTCATCTTAAACTTGTTCGAAATTATTTTTCATTAGAATTCATTGAGGCAGCGAAGGAAGCACTGCATTCAACTCAGCGAATTGCGATTTCCAATAAAAATGCGGTGGACGCAAAGTGAGGGATCACTGTATTTTTCCCTTCTCTCGGTGCTTTATATTTACCTTTCCCTTCTTTAATGTGCCATTAGGGAAAGGCAAAACCCTCATCTTAAAATTGTTCGAAATTATTTTTCATTAGAATTCATTGAGGCAGCGAAGGAAGCACTGCATTCAACTCAGCGAATTGCGATTTCCAATAAAAATGCAGTGGACGCAAAGTGAGGGATCACTGTATTTTTCCCTTCTCTCGGTGCTTTATATTTACCTTTCCCTTCTTTAATGTGCCATTAGGGAAAGGCAAAATCCTCATCTTAAACTTGTTCGAAATTATTTTTCATTAGAATTCATTGAGGCAGCGAAGGAAGCACTGCATTCAACTCAGCGAATTGCGATTTCCAATAAAAATGCGGTGGACGCAAAGTGAGGGATCACTGTATTTTTCCCTTCTCTCGGTGCTTTATATTTACCTTTCCCTTCTTTAATGTGCCATTAGGGAAAGGCAAAACCCTCATCTTAAACTTGTTCGAAATTATTTTTCATTAGAATTCATTGAGGCAGCGAAGGAAGCACTGCATTCAACTCAGCGAATTGCGATTTCCAATAAAAATGCGGTGGACGCAAAGTGAGGGATCACTGTATTTTTCCCTTCTCTCGGTGCTTTATATTTACCTTTCCCTTCTTTAATGTGCCATTAGGGAAAGGCAAAACCCTCATCTTAAACTTGTTCGAAATTATTTTTCATTAGAATTCATTGAGGCAGCGAAGGAAGCACTGCATTCAACTCAGCGAATTGCGATTTCCAATAAAAATGCGGTGGACGCAAAGTGGGGATCACTGTATTTTTCCCTTCTCTCGGTGCTTTATATTTACCTTTCCTTCTTTAATGTGCCATTAGGGAAAGGCAAAACCCTCATCTTAAACTTGTTCGAAATTATTTTTCATTAGAATTCATTGAGGCAGCGAAGGAAGCACTGCATTCAACTCAGCGAATTGCGATTTCCAATAAAAATGCGGTGGACGCAAAGTGAGGGATCACTGTATTTTTCCCTTCTCTCGGTGCTTTATATTTACCTTTCCTTCTTTAATGTGCCATTAGGGAAAGGCAAAACCCTCATCTTAAACTTGTTCGAAATTATTTTTCATTAGAATTCATTGAGGCAGCGAAGGAAGCACTGCATTCAACTCAGCGAATTGCGATTTCCAATAAAAAATGCGGTGGACGCAAAGTGGGGATCACTGTATTTTTCCCTTCTCTCGGTGCTTTATATTTACCTTTCCCTTCTTTAATGTGCCATTAGGGAAAGGCAAAACCCTCATCTTAAACTTGTTCGAAATTATTTTTCATTAGAATTCATTGAGGCAGCGAAGGAAGCACTGCATTCAACTCAGCGAATTGCGATTTCCAATAAAAATGCGGTGGACGCAAAGTGAGGGATCACTGTATTTTTCCCTTCTCTCGGTGCTTTATATTTACCTTTCCCTTCTTTAATGTGCCATTAGGGAAAGGCAAAACCCTCATCTTAAACTTGTTCGAAATTATTTTTCATTAGAATTCATTGAGGCAGCGAAGGAAGCACTGCATTCAACTCAGCGAATTGCGATTTCCAATAAAAAAATGCGGTGGACGCAAAGTGAGGGATCACTGTATTTTTCCCTTCTCTCGGTGCTTTATATTTACCTTTCCCTTCTTTAATGTGCCATTAGGGAAAGGCAAAACCCTCATCTTAAACTTGTTCGAAATTATTTTTCATTAGAATTCATTGAGGCAGCGAAGGAAGCACTGCATTCAACTCAGCGAATTGCGATTTCCAATAAAAATGCGGTGGACGCAAAGTGGGGATCACTGTATTTTTCCCTTCTCTCGGTGCTTTATATTTACCTTTCCCTTCTTTAATGTGCCATTAGGGAAAGGCAAAAACCCTCATCTTAAACTTGTTCGAAATTATTTTTCATTAGAATTCATTGAGGCAGCGAAGGAAGCACTGCATTCAACTCAGCGAATTGCGATTTCCAATAAAAAAAATGCGGTGGACGCAAAGTGAGGGATCACTGTATTTTTCCTTCTCTCGGTGCTTTATATTTACCTTTCCCTTCTTTAATGTGCCATTAGGGAAAGGCAAAACCCTCATCTTAAACTTGTTCGAAATTATTTTTCATTAGAATTCATTGAGGCAGCGAAGGAAGCACTGCATTCAACTCAGCGAATTGCGATTTCCAATAAAAATGCGGTGGACGCAAAGTGAGGGATCACTGTATTTTTCCCTTCTCTCGGTGCTTTATATTTACCTTTCCCTTCTTTAATGTGCCATTAGGGAAAGGCAAAACCCATCTTAAACTTGTTCGAAATTATTTTTTCATTAGAATTCATTGAGGCAGCGAAGGAAGCACTGCATTCAACTCAGCGAATTGCGATTTCCAATAAAAATGCGGTGGACGCAAAGTGAGGGATCACTGTATTTTTCCCTTCTCTCGGTGCTTTATATTTACCTTTCCTTCTTTAATGTGCCATTAGGGAAAGGCAAAACCTCATCTTAAACTTGTTCGAAATTATTTTTCATTAGAATTCATTGAGGCAGCGAAGGAAGCACTGCATTCAACTCAGCGAATTGCGATTTCCAATAAAAATGCGGTGGACGCAAAGTGAGGGATCACTGTATTTTTCCCTTCTCTCGGTGCTTTATATTTACCTTTCCTTTCTTTAATGTGCCATTAGGGAAAGGCAAAATCCTCATCTTAAACTTGTTCGAAATTATTTTTCATTAGAATTCATTGAGGCAGCGAAGGAAGCACTGCATTCAACTCAGCGAATTGCGATTTCCAATAAAAATGCGGTGGACGCAAAGTGAGGATCACTGTATTTTTCCCTTCTCTCGGTGCTTTATATTTACCTTTCCTTCTTTAATGTGCCATTAGGGAAAGGCAAAACCCTCATCTTAAACTTGTTCGAAATTATTTTTCATTAGAATTCATTGAGGCAGCGAAGGAAGCACTGCATTCAACTCAGCGAATTGCGATTTCCAATAAAAATGCGGTGGACGCAAAGTGGGGGATCACTGTATTTTTTCCTTCTCTCGGTGCTTTATATTTACCTTTCCTTCTTTAATGTGCCATTAGGGAAAGGCAAAACCCTCATCTTAAACTTGTTCGAAATTATTTTTCATTAGAATTCATTGAGGCAGCGAAGGAAGCACTGCATTCAACTCAGCGAATTGCGATTTCCAATAAAAATGCGGTGGACGCAAAGTGGGGGATCACTGTATTTTTCCCTTCTCTCGGTGCTTTATATTTACCTTTCCCTTCTTTAATGTGCCATTAGGGAAAGGCAAAACCCTCATCTTAAACTTGTTCGAAATTATTTTTCATTAGAATTCATTGAGGCAGCGAAGGAAGCACTGCATTCAACTCAGCGAATTGCGATTTCCAATAAAAATGCGGTGGACGCAAAGTGAGGGATCACTGTATTTTTCCCTTCTCTCGGTGCTTTATATTTACCTTTCCTTCTTTAATGTGCCATTAGGGAAAGGCAAAACCCTCATCTTAAACTTGTTCGAAATTATTTTTCATTAGAATTCATTGAGGCAGCGAAGGAAGCACTGCATTCAACTCAGCGAATTGCGATTTCCAATAAAAATGCGGTGGACGCAAAGTGAGGGATCACTGTATTTTTCCCTTCTCTCGGTGCTTTATATTTACCTTTCCCTTCTTTAATGTGCCATTAGGGAAAGGCAAAACCCTCATCTTAAAACTGTTCGAAATTATTTTTCATTAGAATTCATTGAGGCAGCGAAGGAAGCAGCTGCATTCAACTCAGCGAATTGCGATTTCCAATAAAAATGCGGTGGACGCAAAGTGGGGATCACTGTATTTTCCCTTCTCTCGGTGCTTTATATTTACCTTTCCCTTCTTTAATGTGCCATTAGGGAAAGGCAAAACCCTCATCTTAAACTTGTTCGAAATTATTTTTCATTAGAATTCATTGAGGCAGCGAAGGAAGCACTGCATTCAACTCAGCGAATTGCGATTTCCAATAAAAATGCGGTGGACGCAAAGTGAGGGATCACTGTATTTTTCCCTTCTCTCGGTGCTTTATATTTACCTTTCCCTTCTTTAATGTGCCATTAGGGAAAGGCAAAACCCTCATCTTAAACTTGTTCGAAATTATTTTTCATTAGAATTCATTGAGGCAGCGAAGGAAGCACTGCATTCAACTCAGCGAATTGCGATTTCCAATAAAAATGCGGTGGACGCAAAGTGAGGGATCACTGTATTTTTCCCTTCTCTCGGTGCTTTATATTTACCTTTCCCTTCTTTAATGTGCCATTAGGGAAAGGCAAAACCCTCATCTTAAAACTTGTTCGAAATTATTTTTCATTAGAATTCATTGAGGCAGCGAAGGAAGCACTGCATTCAACTCAGCGAATTGCGATTTCCAATAAAAATGCGGTGGACGCAAAGTGAGGGATCACTGTATTTTTCCCTTCTCTCGGTGCTTTATATTTACCTTTCCCTTCTTTAATGTGCCATTAGGGAAAGGCAAAACCCTCATCTTAAACTTGTTCGAAATTATTTTTCATTAGAATTCATTGAGGCAGCGAAGGAAGCACTGCATTCAACTCAGCGAATTGCGATTTCAATAAAAATGCGGTGGACGCAAAGTGAGGGATCACTGTATTTTTCCCTTCTCTCGGTGCTTTATATTTACCTTTCCTTCTTTAATGTGCCATTAGGGAAAGGCAAAACCCTCATCTTAAACTTGTTCGAAATTATTTTTCATTAGAATTCATTGAGGCAGCGAAGGAAGCACTGCATTCAACTCAGCGAATTGCGATTTCCAATAAAAAATGCGGTGGACGCAAAGTGAGGGATCACTGTATTTTTCCCTTCTCTCGGTGCTTTATATTTACCTTTCCCTTCTTTAATGTGCCATTAGGGAAAGGCAAAACCCTCATCTTAAACTTGTTCGAAATTATTTTTCATTAGAATTCATTGAGGCAGCGAAGGAAGCACTGCATTCAACTCAGCGAATTGCGATTTCCAATAAAAATGCGGTGGACGCAAAGTGAGGGATCACTGTATTTTTCCTTCTCTCGGTGCTTTATATTTACCTTTCCTTCTTTAATGTGCCATTAGGGAAAGGCAAAACCCTCATCTTAAACTTGTTCGAAATTATTTTTCATTAGAATTCATTGAGGCAGCGAAGGAAGCACTGCATTCAACTCAGCGAATTGCGATTTCCAATAAAAATGCGGTGGACGCAAAGTGAGGGATCACTGTATTTTTCCCTTCTCTCGGTGCTTTATATTTACCTTTCCCTTCTTTAATGTGCCATTAGGGAAAGGCAAAACCCTCATCTTAAACTTGTTCGAAATTATTTTTCATTAGAATTCATTGAGGCAGCGAAGGAAGCACTGCATTCAACTCAGCGAATTGCGATTTCCAATAAAAATGCGGTGGACGCAAAGTGAGGGATCACTGTATTTTTCCCTTCTCTCGGTGCTTTATATTTACCTTTCCTTCTTTAATGTGCCATTAGGGAAAGGCAAAACCCTCATCTTAAACTTGTTCGAAATTATTTTTCATTAGAATTCATTGAGGCAGCGAAGGAAGCACTGCATTCAACTCAGCGAATTGCGATTTCCAATAAAAATGCGGTGGACGCAAAGTGAGGATCACTGTATTTTTTCCTTCTCTCGGTGCTTTATATTTACCTTTCCCTTCTTTAATGTGCCATTAGGGAAAGGCAAAACCCTCATCTTAAACTTGTTCGAAATTATTTTTCATTAGAATTCATTGAGGCAGCGAAGGAAGCACTGCATTCAACTCAGCGAATTGCGATTTCCAATAAAAATGCGGTGGACGCAAAGTGAGGGATCACT
>CAHIKZ030004986.1:2922500-2973372 GCA_903632075.3 Acanthosepion pharaonis | reverse complement strand
ATTCCTTTTCGTTTCGTTTCTTTCTTTTTTTTCTTTCTTTTTTATTCCAATTTTCAATGATTCTTTTTCTTTTTTCTTTCTTTATTCCAATGTTTCAATGATTGACACTGCTTACATTCCTTTTCGTTTTCGTTTCTTTCTTTTTTCTTTCTTTCTTTTCTTTCTTTCTTTCTTTTCGTTTTTCTTTTTTCTTTCTTTTTCTTTTATTCAATGTTTCAATGATTGACACTGCTTTCATTCCTTTTCGTTTCGTTTCTTTCTTTCTTTCTTTCTTTCTTTCTTTCTTTATTCCAATGTTTCAATGATTGACACTGCTTACATTCCTTTTCGTTTCGTTTCTTTCTTTCTTTCTTTCTTTCTTTCTTTCTTTCTTTCTTTATTCCAATGTTTCAATGATTGACACTGCTTACATTCCTTTTCGTTTCGTTTCTTTCTTTCTTTCTTTCTTTCTTTCTTTCTTTATTCCAATGTTTCAATGATTGACACTTTCTTTCTTTTCACTTTCTTTTTTCTTTCTTTTTCTTTATTTCTTTCTTTCTTTCCTTTTCGTTTCTTTTTTCTTTCTTTGTTTCTTTTTCTTTTCAATTCTGACACTTCTTTCTTTTTTCTTTCTTTTCTTTTCTTTCTTTCTTTATTCCAATGTTTCAATGATTGACACTGCTTACATTACTTTTCGTTTCGTTTCTTTCTTTCTTTCTTTATTCCAATGTTTCAATGATTGACACTGCTTACATTCCTTTTCGTTTCGTTTCTTTCTTTCTTTCTTTCTTTCTTTTCAATGATTGACACTGCTTTCTTTTTCTTTTTTCTTTCTTTCTTTCTTTATTCCAATGTTTCAATGATTGACACTGCTTACATTCCTTTTCGTTTCGTTTTTCTTTCTTTTTCTTTCTTTCTTTCTTTATTCCAATTTTCAATTTGACACTGCTTTCTTTTTCTTTCGTTTCTTTCTTTCTTTCTTTTTATTCCAATGTTTCAATGATTGACATCACTTTTCGCTTATTCCAATGTTTCCTTTTTCCTTTTCGTTTCGTTTCTTTTCTTTCTTTCTTTCTTTCTTTCTTTTCTTTTCTTTCTTTATTCCAATGTTTCAATGATTGACACTGCTTACATTCCTTTTCGTTTTTCGTTTTTCTTTCTTTCTTTCTTTCTTTCTTTCTTTCTTTCTTTTCAATGTTTTTCAATGATTGACACTGCTTACATTCCTTTTCGTTTCGTTTCTTTCTTTCTTTCTTTCTTTTTTATTTTTTCAATGATTGACTAACATTCCTTTTCGTTTTTTCTTTCTTTCTTTCTTTTTTTTTCTAACAATTTTTTTTTTCTTTTTTCCTTTTTCTTTTTTCTTTTTCCATTTTTTTTTTTTTTTTTTTTCTTTTTTTTATTTTATATCATTTTTTCTTTTTTTTTTCCCTTCATATCTTATGCTATTGTTAAATGTCTAGCTTCTTTCAATTTCATTTCTCGCATTATCATTGTTTATCTCTCTTCCTTTTTTTTTCTTGTTAACTTTCTTTTTCCTTTTCTTTTTTTAGTCTCGCCTCTTTTCGATTTCATTTTCTCTTTTCTTCTTTCTTTAAACTTTTCTCTTCTTTGTCTTTTTTTATTCTTTCTTTCCCATTGTTTCTTCTTTTTACAGTTTATGTGCTCATTTTTTTGTTTTTCGTTCATTAATTCATTCATTTCGTCTCTTTTTACATCTTTTCTTTCTTTGCTTTCATTCATTTCCTTTAACTTTGCAGTTCTTTTCTTTTTCTTTCTTAAATTCTTCTTTTATTTATTTATTTTGTTTGTTCGTTTCTTTCTTTTTTTATCGGAAGTAATCAAGTAAAAATATCGTAATTGCAAAGCCTCCGCATGACGTTTTCTTTCACCTTTTATTAGAGACCTAATAGGTTTACAGCGCCTCGCACGACCAGCCTGTTGGCCTCAGGCCCGTTTGTTCAACGTCAGGTTATTTAACAGACTTACGCTCGGCTAGACATACAATTCCATGTTTGTTGGCACAGAACAGACAAGAATTCCTCATTAATTTTGAGTTAAAGAGCACGTCTTTTGTCCTTCTGTTTGAAATTCTTTAGTCTTGCTTATTTTTTCTTAAAGTGAAATTCTATCTTTTTGTTCATATTTTTCTGTCGCAAATATTTGGGACAAATTACGAAAAAAAAAAGAATTCTATGAGAAATAGATACTGCTATTACTCCTGCCCTTATTAGTAGCGGCAGTGGTCATTCTTGAAATTCTTGGTAACTTCTCAGTAACAATTTCAAGAATTTCTTTCTCCCCTGTTTCCTATTGAGGATTGGGCTTCCGGTTAATTCTTTTCCTTCAATTTCACTTCCTGTGACCACTTACGTCTTGATAGAATTATCATCTTGCTTAGGTTGGTGCTTCCTACTCAGTAATCCTCTACCTCGAGTGGCTCTTGGGTCTTGTACAGGATGAACATCATTGCAAACATCATGTTTAAATAAAACTAAACCTTTTTGAATCAACGAAAAACAACGAGAAATCCAGACTGAAATTCCAGCTGCCTGTTTTGAACATTTCTTTTTGCTTCATACGAAAAGTTTTTTTTTTATTATGAACACTTTGCTTGGTTTCCAGAAGGCATCTTTTGCTAAACTGATACAACTTCATTATTTTGCGTCACATTTTTTCTGGCGTCTCTTACTACACTACACAGATAGATGAAACTCTAAAGACTTCTTGATTTTGACGTTTCCAGTTCGTAGCTCTCATCTTTGATTGTCTTTCTTACTAACGACAATAATTCTATCTTTTATAGTTAATATTTAATCATATTTTCTCGCCTTCCCTCGTTATTAATACTGAGGAGGAGTCTGACACTACACGAGCGAGTATTATCGAACAAGTATTATTAGTTCGAGTGATATTCGAAGGCGTCTGACACTAGAATTATTCAACAGCGTTGCTATAGTTGTATCTGCGATTACAAAGTGTCTACTACAACGAGCATTACGAAAGTGACAACGAGTATTCGTTGGCATTACAAAAGTAATCTGTACTATTGAATCGTTGTAGGCATATATCCAGCGATAATTTTACGTCTTATTGCAGCTAAGAGTTAGACAAAAAGCAGTTGCTGCAATATTTTGCACAAGTAAAGGTATAAATCTCAGCAAAGCGATATTTTATAGCTTTGTTTTTATATTGTAGAGTAGACGGAAGTGAACGACATCAAATCAAAGCAGCAAATGACAAAATGAAGCACACCACGCAAAGGCTCCGCGCAGACTTCCGGGTTTCAAACATTCTTCAAATTTTCAATTTAATAAAAATAAAGAGCCAATAAAATTAGTTCCCGCTAAGTAAAGAATCACAGATCTCGAGAGCCGACATATGACCATAAATAGCAAACATTTATTCAACTTGGCAGAAGTACTGACAGCAGTAAAGAGACACAAGTCAACCTCGGCGTCTTGTTTTTATCATCAAAGCAACAGCAGACAGCATTTGATCTTGTCTTCCGTCTCTACCTTCTCTCTTCCTCACGGAAAGACTATTCATGTTTGTTTCTTTACAGTCAAAGAGAAGAACTTTCTAACTTTCATTTCATGATAAGTAATTACGGTTAAATTTTGCACAATCCACTTTTAAATAAATATAATTTTATTTGAACTCGCAACAATCTTTACTCGCAATTTTTTTTATTCAAACGGTGATCCAAGGAATCTTTCCCCAACAATATAACTGAAAAAAGAGATTAAAAAAAAATACACGAGTATGCATGCAAAAGAAAGGAGAACATTACAAGTTAGAAAGTATGTTGGTGATAGACCTGTGTGTGTTTGTGAAGAGCTCAGACATTAAGAAGAACGATATCTTCATGTCCGGGAACAAGTTCCGGTTTGGCGTTGTCACTAAAGCATACTTGCATATAAAGAGAGATAACAGGCGACAAGACAGGAAATGCCCCGCCTTTATAGGCGCTTAGCAGCGATCTTTTAACAACGCCTTGTTGAAACTGGCGAATAATACTAATTAAAAATATGTAAAGGATTTGTGATTTCTTTTACTTTCACGACAAACATTAGAGCATGAATTTGCGCCTTGCAAAGAAAAAGAAATAACAAATATGGCCGCAATCTGACTGACAGAAAACTCGATATTGTAAACAGATAAACATAAGAATTTATTAAAAATGAAAATAATCGTAATATTAAGACAATTTAGTATACCCTCCCTCAAAGTACAACACAATAAAAAAATGGTGGAACCACACATGTGTACAGGGGTCAAATAGTTTTGAGTCATGTAGAAGAGGATGCCAACGATGCAATTCCCTACTTCACTCCCACTTAAAACCGATTTCATAATCTTCAACCAGCAAGGCTCAATACATTTGCCAGGGTATTTTTACTAACATTTTCTAAATGTTAACATGATACCATATCTGTTCCATCAGGAGAATCAATAAAATATATCGAATCATTTATATGCTTAGAAAACAAAATAAATTATACTGAAAAGGATGTGAAAAATGGCATAGTTGAAGCCTGGGCTACAGTGAATAAAATGGATGTAATCTGTGACTTGAAAAATCCAAAACAAAATGAAGCGGTTTTTGTTTTACCCTCAAGAATATAGATGAAAGAGGTAATTGATTATGATATGCCATTCGCTACAAACTACAATTGATGATAATGGTCACACCAGTGGTAATATTTTATCCCGTTGAGCTAGCTCGGACATTCTTGAGTCTAATACGCCAACCATCACGGTTGTGCATCAAGATCGGAAGGTCATTAATGAGGCATTCTGTGTCATAACATAGTTGGTCAATGTTTGTGTTTGTTGGGTGACCAACCCATCTTTCTCCTTGGGTAGATGCCCAGAGCAGTAGATCACTCACCAGTTCTTGTTTTGCTCACCAGCAGTGTCCTGTAAGTCACATTCTGCGTTCGCGTAAGATCGCAGAAATATCAGGGATGGGTCCATAGAGTTGAGAGATATTGTCTATGCAGATGATCTAGCTATTACCACAGACATCATTACCAATGCCACAGTTCTCCTACATCATTTAGAAAATGCTGCCAAAGGTGTTGATCTCAAGGGTCAATGCAAACTATCTCAGGTGAATCAATAAAATCTTTCGAATCTTTTACATACCTAGGAAGCAAAATAAGTTCTATTGAAAAGGATGTGAAAATAGGCATAGCTAAAGCCTGGGCCGACTTGAATAAAATGCATGTAATCTGGAAATCTGATCTGCCAGACAACCTGAAATGGAGCATTTTTCGTGCGACTGTAGAGTCGGTTTAAATATATGATGCCACTACTTGGACATTAATCAAAATCCTTGAGTCTAAGCTTGATGGAACTTACACTCGGATGCTGAGGGCTATACTTAACATCTCTTGGAGATAAGACCCAACTAAATTACAGCTCTATAGACCTATCACTGATATTTCTACAGTTTTACGTGAAGACCAAATGCGATTTGCAGGACACAGCTGGCGATGAAAAACAAGAACTTACGAGTTATCTCCTGTTATAGACACCTAGCCATGGCCCAAGACTGGTGGGTCGCCCAGCAATCACCTACATTGATCAAATATGACGCAGAATGGCAACCTAATGAACTTCCAACCGAGATGTGTGACAGTGATGGTTGGCGTGATAGACTCATGAATGTCCGAGCTAGCCCGACCGTATAAAAATAGAAAAATAAAATAAAACAAGCTCAAAGGTTCGTGTGTTTCCTTTATAAGTTACTGTTTTGTCGTGGCACAATAGTAAAAATAAGAAAATCAAGTCGAAGTTGGTTTAAAGAACAAGTGTATTTAACATCACAGATACAAAGGTAGGAAACGGGTACTACTCAGCTAGGCAGTTGTAGTACTGTCGCGGCTTACCCCGGGTAGGTATCACTGGCACTATATATGGTGAGAACCGGTGTAATTCCCTTGTGTTAGAGGCCGATACAACAGTTACTTTAATCTTTACTCAATTTTAATAGCTCCTGCCCCTCAAAAGCTAATTTCCAAATGTTATTTAAAAACATTAAAACATGGGCGATAATATCTCTCCACAGCCTCCTCTTACCCCACACAGCCCTCTATTCGCACAAACGATTATATATTTTATTTGATGTTTCCCTAAGAAACACTTTCCCCTAATAGGTATGTCCCAATCCTGATAAATACGTTGGACACTATTGTAAGTAGGGTAATATGTTGTCTAAGTAGTCCACTACTAGCAGTGGTTTACCTACTTCACGTCGCTGGCAAGTATTGTATTTTGTTGATGTTATAATGATTACCATTTCCTTTTCAACCTTCTTTTTTGGTTAATTCTCATTCAGTAACCCTTTCTAGATTACAACGCCTAATATGTTCTTTGAGTGTTAAATTCCCCATGTCTTTTTTACTCATAATGTGTATCTGAAATGTCACCTGCCGTATTTACACTATTTATATTCATACTAATGTCCTCATCTTTGTTGTTGTCATCAAAACGTTTCGGTCGTTGTATCATCCGGCCTTCATCAGGTGTATATCGAACTGGGTAACTTACAGAGAATTCTGAATCTTTTATTATTTACACTATTTATATTCGGGCTATTGGCCTCTTCTTTATTGTTGTCATCAAAACGTTTCGGTCGTAGTATCATCCGGCCTTCATCAGGTGTATATCGAACTGAGTTATCTACAGAGAATTCCGAACTGAACCATTTATTATTTACACTATTTATATTCGGAGTAACTTGTTTTTTTCACACATGACCAATAAAAAAAAATCTTTTTTTTTTTTAAAAGTTTGTTTAAATTAATCAATTAAAAGCTTAACATTTTCACTTGTTTGTTGATAAACTACATTTTCAAATTAAATGTAAATATTTCGCAAATATATTTTGATTAAAGTAACAGTATTTTATATATTTTTAATCCTTTTGTATCTGATCTTGAGATTTTGACCAGGGGTGTACTAAAATCACGCATATGATATCTAGCCACAAAATAAGCTCATATTAATAGAATATCTAGTAAAGATAACAGTCGGCCATAGATTTGAAGAAATTAAGATTGTAGTGATTGAGGAAGCCAGCTCAAGGCGGTCTGTTCCGCAAAATAACTGAATAAATGGAACCTCTTTATTACTAATGGAATATGAACGAAATGAGGATTACTCGTGTTAGTGTAAGTGGCATGGCAGATCTCAGTTGTAAATTTTTGAACTGGTGAAACTAAGGAATGTAGCTCATCTAAACATCTGTCATAGAAATAGCCATAGAGCAGCGAGAGGTTTACGATGTTTCGTCTTTGGGGAAAGAGATTGTAGAGTGGAAAATAATCTTACAAGACCGCGTAGACGCTTTTGAACTATACCAAGTCTGGAAAGAGAGGACTGGGTAACTTTATCCCAGGTATGGTATACTGATGGAATAATTCTTCGAAAACGCGGCACAAGTCTACAGTAAACTAAGCCATCTACCTAAGAGAAGGAAAATAAAAATATTACTTAATATCTAGCGGCCTTGGAACAAGTACTTAGTCTCGTAGACCGGGCCACTTGAATCTCTGGCCCAAAGGGTGAAGATAGGTAAAGCGTACCACACCACTTTGCGCTTTAAACACTCGCTAGTGCCGGTTTGTGGATCAATCCACAGGTCATGTGTTGCGTTCTCTGTCGTCTCTGGATCCCAACGCTGATGTATGGATGATACTAGCTAAAAGAAGATTTATTTCTCTTTTTGTTAGAAGAGAGTGGCAGACGTGGCAGATTGGATTCTAAGAGGCAGCGGGAGGAATGACTTCGAGGGAATGCATCTCACTTCTTAGCCTAGCGTCCCTCTGCATGTGGTCTTAGCCTGTCTCTCGAATCTGGGTTTGGGAAGCGTATCGACGCTTTAAAATTCTTACGGATTCTGCCGAATTCGCGCTGTTTTGTATTTATATCAATAACCCAGACAAAAGGCAATCTATCACTTTCAGAATACTACGGTCCCAATGTATTTTAACGAATTACTGACCATCGCAGCCCTGGTCTTCGCATTTTGTAATACATGGCGTGACATGGAAAGAAAACTGAATGTTTTAATTAAAAGTGATCACTCTTGAATTTGAAGGAGTTTGTGACTGAAACAAACATTCTGGACACTAAATGATTTTTAAGAATTTGAAAAAAAACAAAACAAAAAACAGCAACAACAAAAATAAATAACCAGTAGCTTATTTTGTCTAGCAAAATGGATGTGTTTATGTTTTTTAATTAGTTTTTGTTTCTCTTTGAACAACTGGGAACAAAAGCAGAAACACATTATGAAATCATTTTTTGACATGAGTAAATAGTTTCCACATTTTTCCGACTGAAATTTATCGGAGTTGGCCAAATTTCCCAAGAGAAAGAAAGAACTTTGCTTGCGTCTGTTTTGGTTTATATTATTTTCTCGGAACCCAATTAAAATACCATTCTTAAAATAATAATGAAAAAACAAAATTTATAATAAATAAAATAAAAATATGTAATATAAAACATTGAAAAAAATTTTATAATTTTTTTTATTCATTTTAAAAGAAAAGAGAAAATGACTACGAACTACGAACGACTGAGTCAATATTTCCGTTGTTGAATTTTGAAAGAATAAAAAGAAGCCACCGCTCTCTCTCATAACGTAACTTGCAAACCAATATGCGATGACCTGGACCAGTCGCGATATTGAAGAAAATACTCCATTTGCAAAATCAAGCCAAAGGATAATCGTCATTTTTTGTCGGATTGTTGACAGTTAAACTTCCCTCCACCTGCCCAACTCCGGTGTTCAGGATGAGGGCCTATGGCAACCCAGAAAGAAAGAATATGGAATGTTAAGCAATGGTATGTTAGGTCTGGTTACGAAATATAGACATCGAAATGACCCAACGAGAGATTTACTTTTTTTTATAAAAATAACTAATTGAACTTTGTTTTACTTATAAGGACCTCTGTAGCTTAGTGGTAAACCTCTCCTGGCAATAGAAATGTGAAAAAATCTATACTTATGCTTTATAGCTTACGCAAAAGCATTTGATCAGGTGCGATATAAGGACCGATTGAAATGATAGGAAAACTTGATCTACATAGAAAGGATGCATTTTCGTAGGCAAAACATAAAGATAATAATTCAAGTTAACGGAATACGTAATCGGACAATACAGAGGTTGGACAAAATAATTGGGGCACTTGTTAAATTCAAAGAAAATTTATTTAATATGGAATTGGTCCTCCTTTAGCCTCACAGACAGCTTTAATACGTCTACGAATGGAATCATACAGCTTCCTGACTTCACCCAGAGGAATTTCCAGTCATTCTTCCATTAAAACCTTCTCCAGCTCTTTACGACACGATGGTGGAGGATAGCGGCTCCTAAATTGTTGCTCCAATATGCACCACAAATCTTCAATAATATTGATTTCTTGAGATTGGGGAGGCCACTCCATATGTTCTAGCTCTTTCATGTTCTTCATACCAATTCTTAACCAATCGAGTGGTATGTATTGGACAATTATCGTCTTGGAAGATGCAGTCACCATCAGGGAATAAAGTCTTGGCCATTGGATGAACATGATCTCCTTAAATGTTCAGGTAATCTTTGCTGTTGATTCTACCATGCAGGGTAACTATTGGACTGAGACATTTCTATGATAGGGCGGCCTAAACTATTACTGATCCAGCTCCATGCTTCCCTGTTGAAAGAAGGCAGCCAGGGTTGTAAGCTTCTTTGGGCTGCCTCCACACATAAACTCGTCCTGAAGTTGGGAAAAGAGAAAAACTGGACTTGTTTGAGAATATGACTTGCTTCCATTGGTCTGTGGACCAGGCATTGTGATCTCTGCACCACTTCAACCTCTTTTGAATTTTGCGAGTGGAGAGAAGAGGTTTCCTCACAGCGGCTCTTCCATGATATGCAACATTATGGAGCTCACGGTGAACAGTTTTAGTAGAAACTGAACTATTCAGATGGTTATTAAAATTAACAGTCACTTTGGCCGCATTTGTCCGATGATTTTTAGCCATATTGCGTTTCAATGCCCGTCAGTCCCTGTCAGTAAGTTTGCAAGTCCGGCCCGAATTGCTACGGTTGCTAGAGGTCTTGCCCTGTTTCTCGAATTGCATCAGTGTTCTTGATATGGTAGCTGTTGAAAAACCAAACAGTTCAGCAACCTTAGTGATCGAGGCTCCTGCTATGCGAGCTCCAACAATTTGCTCTTTTTAGAACTCGGAGAGGTCACGTATTGAGCTTAAATTTTACTAAATTGTAAAAATAAATAAGACATAGACAGTAAATTAGATAAATAAATGTATTTACAATAGATATAACCTGCAATTACGAAGTTTTAGTTAAAGTTCTTAATATAATAGGTCTTTGAAATATACGAGTGGATTTTCCAACTGTTTCAATTATTTTGTCCAACCCCTGTATTTCGTATTTCTGGTAGAAAAATATAAGTTAGCAAATATAAACATCGAAAAGTCCCAATGAGAGATTTAATTTTCTTAAAAAAACGTAATTTAAACTTACTTTTCCTTTAAGGACCTTCGTAGACTCTTGGCAAAACTTCACCGACTAAAAATTGTTTCCCAGACAAAATGGGGATAGAGATTTGATCTCTACTGAGACATACATTTTCTTTAATAAGCCATTTGGTGGTAAATCCGGTAGATGTTAATTTCACTTTTTGTAAATGAACAGAGATATCTACTCAAAGACGTGTATTGACTAAAATAACGTAAATAGAAAGGGTATACAGAGCAGGCGTACCCCAAAAATGTCTTTTTGTTCCTGCATTCTTTTTGCTTACATTAAGGTTCTGCTTCGGGACAATCTCAGATTATTTAAAAATATCTCTGTAGATATTTATAAAATCCCCCAAATCAAAGTTGTTCTAATCTGGCAGCTGATCTTTTCTCTAGCCTAACTCTGGCAGCTCAGTGGAAAAAAAAACCGACTTGTAACATTCAGTACGAATTTTGTTTTGTATTAATTAAGTATTTTATTGTTTTAGACGTTGTTGCGACAAATTTTATGCTGAGTCTGGATAAATTCTTTTCGATTGTAGTTGCGATCGAGTTGGTGGGCAGAACAATTTATTTTGATTCGCTGGGTTTATCAGAGAGGACAAAATTTATTCTGTGACCTGGACAAACCTCAAGGAACTAAAAAACGATTAAATGAGTACAAAAACGTCCTTACAGAAGACATTACAAAGTATTAAGAAACAGGGGAATTTCGTAAAAAACAAAGAAAAAAAAAGAGTACTGCTCTGTTATATGGATATAATATAATATATGTAATATCCATCCTTCTATATGGTAGTAAATACTCTCGAGTAGTTTGTAACACGTTATTTATCATCACTCAGTTGCGTCTCTGTCTTTGGGCAGAGTGCACCCAGGGGCGGCTCCGTCAAACGACAAACGCAACTGAGGAAGATTATACTGAGAGATGTCCAGCCCTGGGAAACAACTGTCCGAGGCCGTACCCTTTCATCGCACCGAGGCCAGCGCAACCGGCGTGTGTGGAGGCTGCGGGCAATTTTTGTTCCTAGCCCCGGCGTACGCGCTCGGGCTCCCCACATTAAACCAACCTTATGTCACAATTGACCTCATGGGATCTTAAGTAAATACAAATACTGGACAATTTCATCAATGAATAAGCGATTTACGATAGCAGAGCCGTAATTCTCCAATATTACTTAGCGCTACACATAGTAGGACGTTGTGGAGAGCCATCATTGCCTACGTCTTGAAAGGATATATCATTAACCCTTTGAGCCATGCGTTCCTGAACAATTTTAACACTTCTGCCTGAGCTTCTAAGTCAAGATTCTCAAATAATTGGTATGTAATGTTTCACGGTAGATATAAAAATAGTTACAAGTGATTACCCACCGTTCAACCGGTAGCTGGGTATTAAGTCATTTTTCTCTACCGCCGGTAAAGCAGTGGTCAGGTTTGAAAAAAATCATTTTGATTGTTATATAACCAAAGGTTCGACCGTTTTAATCTCCAGTTTTCATCAGGCGACTGGCATACTTGGTGATCTTATAGACATTTTTAGCAGAATAATTTACTCCATATTTTTTTATCTGATCCGAGAAATAATGGCTGACAATGGTTAATATTGACCAAAGATGTAATAGTTATTTGCTGTTAATGGGCGTTTAGTTTATGAGGTAGTAGTTTACTTAACTGGCCATTCAGATAATATCCCCAGGTGTGGGTTAAATAATAGAGCTTGTATCTGGAAAAATCATTGTTAGTCTAAAGAAAAGTTTTAATACAAGATTTAAAAAAAATCTTACGATTTAAAATAGGTTTCGACTTTAAATAACCAACAAAGGGTTGATAAGCCGTAAAAGAAACAAATGAGTTAATTCAGCCACTATCTTGACAAGTGAGTGACGTGAAAAATGTTTCCGAAAATAGATGTAGTGATATAGACTGATGCGTTTTCAAAAAGGTAATTAATTCGAATTGAATATAACCAGCCTCGAACTCGGATCGTCAGTTACGTGTCGATAAATTTTACACTATCGATCGCCTCCTTCAAGAAATAACAACAATAATCAAATTGTCTGATTTCTATAAATAACCTTTTGCCTATAATTCCGTTATCCTTGCAAAATTTACCAATATTAGAGTTATTCTCGTTTGTTTGTAATTACTATTGACTTTTTCTTTTTTCATCATTGGTCTCAATTTAATAATACCTTTACTAGCGGTTCTTATTGCAGGCTCGCCCTTGTTTCGTAGAAGAAAAAAAAAATCAATAGTCTTTGTTTTTTTTTATTCCATATAATTTTTCCTATGAAGTCAAGGTCATAACGAATAATGGCTGTTTATTCATCAACCGAGTTCCACTGCCTCTTGTTGTGCAAGCTACAGTACGTAATTTGAAAAGTCCTCGTTCGACTGTGTTGTGTTATTTATTCGGTCGGGCGAGATCTGGCATTCATTAATCTATCACACCAACCATCACGGCCCTGCATTAAGGTCAGTAGGTGGTTAGGGTGGCATATTATAGCTGGTCAATGTAGGTAGTTGCTGGGCGACCAACCTCTTTTGTTCCATGGCTAGATGTCCAGAGCAAGTACACTGGCGAGTTGTTTTTACTCGTCAGTGTTTTGTTTTGGTTTGGGGGTTCTCTATTTGCCTATAGTTGGGACCCTAACAGATGCTACCACTTCGGGTTAGAGTGGACCTGGGAACAACAGCAGTTAAGAGGTGGTCCCACGCTCCTCATTCTCCAATTACCCCATCAGAGGCTTTGCTGCCGGATGTAGTTTATCATCATACCAAGGAATGATCTTTATTGCATAGTAGTAGTAGATGATTTTAACGTGTAGTAGAGTCATCTGCCGGTGTTAACACCGAACTCTCTGACTTCTCTGTTGCTGTCTTCACTTGTCGGCATCGGGCTTCAGTTTGCGAGTCCCCGGCTAAAATGAACGAGGGACAGGCAAGTGAGCGAGGTAGCGTCGAGCAGCTTTCTGTCACGAAATCGAATTGATGGCTGTTTATATAAAGATGGAGTGTTTGGTTGGGAAGCAAGAAGCCAGAAGCGAGAAGTACGAGAGAAGAAACTATTACCCTAGAACTTACGGTTACGCCAAGCCAATTCAACTGTAAAATGTGACCTTTTCGCCAACATTTTCGGCTTAAATTCATAAAATCTACATAGTATGGAAGAAATTAATGTTTATTTTGAACATACAAAAAAGTGGCTAAAGGTCAAAAGCGGAGATGCGGTAAAGCTGATCTTCCATCTGTCTTAAACTTAGCTAGCCACAATTACTAACACAAACAGCATTTTTACTCACTATTCTTACTACAGTCACCATAATACTCCAAAGTCTCTATAAAGTCCTAACTAGTTCCCATATGTATAATTTGTCTTGAGGGTGGGGTAGAGTGGGGTAAAATAACAATTTTGAAAATGAAACCCCAATGAATATTTACAATGATTACAATTTACCAAAGAGGAAAGTTAATCGGACAATTACCATGAAAATATTTTTAGAAAAGTCATAGGAAAGTTACATGACGTTGGTGAGAAAGTGACTGAGGCCGAGATGCAAGGTCAGGATGAATAACATTGCAGTTTTTTTGTATTTTATTAAGAGAATTTTATTGAGAATAAAATGTGAATCTATCAATATATATGAACATATAAATGCGCACTTTTTTAATTTATCATACACAAAATATATATCTTTTCTTGTCAATGCAGTTTACAATGGAACTGTCACTGGTTTTATAAGTAGAACTTCTGGGGTGACACATTGTCACACACGTATGCGTGATCAATGAGCACGAGCTTTTCGGGAGTGATACGAACTGTCAATTCGTCGACATGATCCCATAGGGGGGCGGACACGATGACAATGCTAGAAGGCGTGTGAAGTCGTTTCCTCTAGGACAAGGTCACATCGTTCACAGTCTGACAAATCCGCCAAGCCCCCTATGAAGGCCTTGTCATTGAGAGATAGCCTAATCGAAGGTAATCCGCCGCTGGCGCCCAAGAGCGAAACTCGCCCGCCGACAAACTGAGCCAGTCGCGTAGTGGATCCTTCGCGACCCCTCCACTAGTTCACGGTATGAAACTCCTAGGCCGAGAAAAGTCACTGGACCGATGAATGACCTTAAAAGCCGATCGACACGCGAGAAAGAAACTCAATTGATCATAAGGGATTTTCTACTTATTGTCTGACGTAACGTAAACTCAATTCAGCTGACTCGGTGTTGGAAACGGATTTTGTTTTAGTCAAGGTTACCTCAGGGTAGAATGCGGTGACCTTCATAGTTCGTAGTAGATCGAGAGTTTGTGGCTAGGGTTTTCGTAGGTATCCAGGTGTCTTTTCAAGGCACACCGAAGAGGGTTTTTTAAAAATTGTCTCGATGGTAAAGATGGTGGCGTCTCGTTCGACGGAGTTAGCCGATAGACAGATTCAATTTTGGGTTAGTCTTTGAAGCAAGTGTCAATTTAGAATGAATAGCTGACCTTGTAAAGGTGTGATTAGGTGTTAGAACATCCATATTGAAGTTATGGGTCTGTGGATTTTTTTGACAAAGGGTTTGGCTTACGAGAGAAGTCTTTTCTGGGCATTTTTTGTTCTTGGTCGATCATTCTCAGCAATATGTTGCTAGACTTATCCGCTTTTTCTTCAAGCTCTGGGGAGAGGATAGTTTTTTGCGTACATACTGGGGTAAGGTTGGTATGTAAAGATTTTTCCTGGTAGTTACATAATCAAAGAGCGAGAACGCGAAGATACCGAATTAAAAACATTCTTTGTTACACCCAATGGAAACTCTTTTGGAGCGCTCAGGAAGCTCTGATTGTGCTTTTCCAAAAAAGGAAGTGTTTTAATTTCCAGATTTTGTCGATAGATCACGTCAAAATGGCTAAATGATGTGTATTGAATTTCTTCATAGTCCCTTTCAAATACTTGATCAGCAGGCATCTCTTTGTCCGTCAGTGTCTCTGCAACGACTTCAGGGCTGTTTTCGACCATATTCAACTGTTCGAATTGTTTAAAGATCGGCTTCTTTTTTATATATATGCCTTAATATTTTAAAAGATATTTTCAAAGGCTATATCGTTCTTAATTGTTGCATGTCTTCTCTATTTCGTTGAGTCGTATGGTCATTTTAACGTCTAATATCTATTAGGTTGAATTATAAGCTCATTTTAATGTCTAACTTCATGAGTCATAAAATATTTTCGTAGGCAAAACACTAGATCCAAGTCACGCCAAATTCTGGTTCATACAAGCATCCCATCAGCGATGCCAAACTAGTCTTGATTCCTTCTTAACTTAAGCTTTTATTTGAAATAGTATGAAATATCAACATCTTGATTATGTTATTATTTTCTCTTTGATTTACATGTGATATCCATTTTCCCTGTTGCTGCTGTAGAAAAGCCCTCAAGTGATGTGGTTTCTGTTATTTGGTACAGATCTTTGTTTGTGATTCTGTCCATAATGTTCAAAGTTTTTCGCAAAGATCCACAGGCTTCACTCACTCAAAAGGATTTTTAACCATTGATCTTAGAAAGTGATTGCATACAGCTTACAGTTTACATATCATTTTTATATAGATTGGTATTTTTCTTTTTCTAATATTTCAAATATTTCAAGATGTTTTCTTACTGATAAAACTATAATAAATAGTAATTTAATCATATAAGATTCTAAATAACAATATGGTTTCATGTTTTTGTGTTGTTTTTGATGATTTAAAAATGTATATTGAATTGAATTGTGTCTATATTTGACACTGATGAGTGAAACCTTGTTTTTCTTTGAGATTTAATAAATACTTGACATTTTAAATTCAGAATGATGGGAACACCAGATACTGAAAGCTTGGATGTGCAGGTGGTGCAGTGGACAATGGCGCAGAATTGTTAATCAGAGGGCCGAGTTTCAATTCCTGTTGATTTCATTATATTCACTTAGGCACAAAAGGTATGATTCCACCTCTTCTCCTCCCAGCTATGGGTTAATTAGTAAAACTGTTATCACTAAGCCATTTTTATCTCCACCCAAAGGTTCTTACAATCTAAAAATATTTTCTAGCTTTAAATAACCTGCAAAGAGTTGATAAGCCATAGAAAACAAATAAATCAGCCAATCAAATTCAGGATCAAATTTGATCCACCTGTTTGCTATATAGGAGGGGAAATGTTGATTTGCCACTGATGGGGAATTTCCTTCTTAAACTTTTATTTGAAATGCTGTGAACTATCAACATCTTGGTTATGTTATTATTTTCTCTTTGATTTACATGTGATATCCATTTTATCTGTTGCTGCTGTTGAAAAGTCCTCAAGTGATGTGGTTTCTGTTATTTGGTACAGATCTTTGTTTGTGAATATGTATTGCCAGTCGAAAATGTTCAAAGAAAAGTGACATTGGCCAAGACCCTTGGGCATCATTCGCTTATGGATGCCATGCATGGAGTTCAACTATTCAAAAATGTCTAAACTGTCAACTTATATACATACGTTATCTCTGATCAATCATTTAAAATGGCCGCAAGCAAATGTATCTCAAACTCTGCAGAACTTCGGAACCTCATATCATGTTTGTTAAAGTGTAGCATAGTGGTAATGTTAGCTGTTTCTTTGTAAGAAAACAATCAGAGTTCATTAACTGGGGAAGCAGTTCTCTTGAAATTTATGAAAGCTTTCCCTTCAAACAATTGTTCAAGAAAATAGGTTCCTCAAGTCCAGTAGCTGTTATCACTCTTGCCATCACTGATAGGGATTTCCTTCTTAAGCTTTTATTTGAAATGGTGTGAAATATCAACATCTTGATTATGTCATTATTTTCTCTTTGATTGACATGGGATATCCGTTTTACTTGTTGCTGCAATTCTAGTTGTGCTTTTTTTTTACACACCTTGGCCATCGGGATGGTATCAAATGGTAATATTAACCATTTCCTTATAAAGAAACATTCGGCATGGTAGTTTCGGTTGAAATGTATAAAATCTTTCTTTTAAAATAATTCTTTTAAAGAAAATAGGTTTCACAAGTCTACTGTCATTAATCCTTCCAGAATTGGCAGGGATTTCTTCCTAACCGTTGGTTTGAAATAGTGTAGAATATCAACATCTTGATTGTATCCTTACTTTCTCTTCGAGAATCGACCGGCATTAATGCCGAGTTCTTTAATTCAAAACAATTAAACGCAAAACAAACTTGCTTTCATTTAATCGCCACAGAGAACCTTTTCTGCCTGCCATCAATATGGATGATACTAGACTCCAGGAGAGCTTAGTATTTATCAATCCACTCACGAGGATTGAATGTGACACAAGGCCCGAGTTTAAAGTGGGTATCCCCGAGCCCGTAGGCTCGGCCAAAAATATAGCCTTTTTGAACACGCCTAGACGGGTTTCAGGCCCTGTCTACCTCCCCGAACGAAATCTTGCCCTACGGCAAAGCTTCGTCCAGGTTCCTCTCTGCTAATGCAGAGAGTTCGACAGACGTCGCTTACAGTCAAAGACTGTATCACGAATCAGCTAGACTCGGAGGTCTTACCCTCTCGGTCTATCTGTCTTAGTATTTATCGATCCACTCACGAGGATTGAATATGGCACAAGGCCGGTTTAATGTGGGTATCTCCGAGCCTGTAGGCTCGACCAGAAATATAGCCTTTAAACCCGCCTAGACGGATTCAGGCCCTGTCTACCTCCCCGAACGAAATCTTGCCCTTCGGCAAAGCTTTGTCCGGGTTCTTCTCTGCTAATGCAGAGAGTTCGACAGACGCCGACTCGGAAGCTCACAAAGGCAGCGTACTACACTTTGATCCTGGCCCCCGGGCCGAGCAGCTTGACTCCAGGAGAGCTACGGCCATGGTAAGCAAAGTTGGTTCACTGTGTATTGCCAAAAGATCTCGCACATTTATAAGTCTACCAATTGTCCGTGCATTCAATATTGTTGCCATATCTGTCCTGGTGCTCCTGCTGTATATCTCGAGATTCTTGACAAAATCCAAAGAAGGATCAGTAACATAATCAATTCTGATTTGGCATCTTGACTTCAGTCACTTTCTCACCGACGTGCCGTGGCTTCCCTCTGTCTTTTCTACAAATATTTTCATGGCAACTGCTGTGATGAGCTCTTGTGTTCCGCTTACATGAATTTAAGCGTTCTACTGGATTGGCAACTAGGTCCCAAAGTTTTATTGTTGAAATAGCTAGATGCAACCTCCACTTCTACTATAAGAGTTTCTTTTCTCGCACCTCACACCTGTGTAACTCCCTTCCGATTTCTTGCTTCCCTGATAACTACAACCCGTCAAAAATGAAATCCAACATCAATCGACATCTTATGAGTTCTTGACGCCTCTTTCTTTTTTTTCTTCAGTAATCTTTACTAAAATTCTCACATCCTTATTCAGTTTCTGTAACTCCCTGTATTACTAAGCGTTGTGGGATTTTGAAATGATTTTAAAAAATTATTCTTGATCTATTGAACTTAAGCAAGGAAGTGTAGAACAGTATAAAAACTATTGATATTTTATAAGTACAATATAATTAAGATATTTTTTTGATTATATTTTTCGGCAGTATGGGTAAACTAAGTGTTAATAGTAATTATAAAGCACGACTAATATCTGGATTTCGCAAGAGAATTAAAAGAAATGGTAGAATCGCAGGGTTCAGTAGCCAGTTGTCGGAGTGTTTGGAATAGTCCCACAGAACCTGGTAAAATGGTTGGATGAACAGGACTTCCGAGGAAGAATCAAAACTATTCAGACAATGTTAATATTGTTGTGGTCTGTTTAGGGGCCAGTAGAAAGACACAGAAGACGGAGGAAGGTTGAACAAGTGTATTGAAATAACAGATATCTACAAAGCAAGTGTGTTAGTAATAAGCAGATAGAGGCACCTCGAGGTGGTGTAATGGTTAGCAAGCTTGTCTCGCTAGATCAGTTACGACTGAGTAGTGAGTTCGATCCTCACTGGGTGCCCCATACTTTCGGCCTTGTGCCACATCTAAGCTACGCTTGGAAAATCACTATTGGGCACCTCGAGGTGGTGTAATGGTTAGCAAGCTTGTCTCGCTAGAACAATTACGACTGAGTAGTGAGTTCAATCCTCACTGGGTGCCCCATACTTTCGGCCTTGTGCCACATCTAAGCTACGCTTTGAAAAATAACTATTGGGCACCTCGAGGTGGTGTAATGGTTAGCAAGTTTGTCTCTGCTAGAACTATTACGACTGAGTAGTGAGTTCGATCCTCACTGGGTGCCCCATACTTTCGGCCTTGTGCCACATCTAAGCTACGCTTGGAAAATCACTATTGGGCACCTCGAGGTGGTGTAATGGTTAGCAAGCTTGTCTCGCTAGAACTATTACGACTGAGTAGTGAGTTCGATCCTCACTGGGTGCCCCATACTTTCGGCCTTGTGCCACATCTAAGCTACGCTTGGAAAATCACTAGTAATAAGCAGATAGAGGTATACGTCCGAACGGTAGGTTAACACTGCGTCTCGGCTCTCTTCGTCCGACGCTGGCAGTTTGTATTTATGAGAGGAGGAAGAGTTCATTCTACTGTAGGAGGGCTTACCTCAAGAAATATTAAAAACAGTCAGCTTATCAAGAAGTGGAGTCATTGAGGAAACTGGAAGTCGCTTAACTCTATCTCAGGCGAGCAGGGAGAATTTTTTTTTCCCGCACAGAACTTTCAATTGAAACAGCTGCTTTTGTGCTTGGGGTATTGATTTGATTTATATTGCTAAAAATAGACTGTCATTAAAATATCTTGTTGAGTTATTCTAAAGGTAATTGTGAATACAGTGATTAGTCATGTTGTTACCTAATTGCTGACGTCAGCATATTTTTATTCACGTGAGGGATTTTTATTGTAAAAAATTACGTATTATCTTACAGTTAATATTAAAATACCCTTTATGATTCTAGTACACACATATTACAAAGTCCATTCAACATACATTCTTTGCATTGTGAATGGCAATATATTGTATTGAAGCATTTGTTTTATTTACTTTTCAAAATCTCACGTTATTTTTTTTATTGTTGCTTTATAGAGAAAAACAATAAAATAGCAAAGAAATGTTGTGTTGCAGCTCAGACCAGACACGAGCTTCGTTGACAGGGTGAAGTTTCTTCCAGTCAAACGCTTGTGACTTAAAAGCGCCCTTAGGCCAGATCGTTACCCACGAGTGAAAAAAGGAACAATTTCTAGCAGTAAATCAGATTTTATTATTGGGTCGTAACCTACTTCTATAAGCGAGCGAAGTAGAGATGAGGTGTAGGTAAGGGGAAGATACACAGTCTAGCGGAAGTCGTCCCTCTCCATTCTCCGAGGCCCGCTTCGTCCTTCTGTATGCCTTTTCGCGGGATGGTCAGTTTTATAGGCAACAATTTTCTTTGTCTTGTCATATTCGTCTAAAAAAAAAAATATCTTCCTTCCGTGACTTTCACTCTGTCTGAGCATCTTGCTCTGTACTTTGAAAATGTCTTCACTTACTGATAACCATCGGTTGAAGGTTTATGTTCAGTATTAATTTTTGCGACAGGTCCACCTGTTTTCAATTTAACAAGACCTCAGGTGACTCATATTGCTACAGAAGTAATTTCTTTGAAGAAGGTTTTTTTTTTTACAAGTGTTTATGATAAGTAGGAGAGTGAAAAAGAATGTGGACATCTTGCAATAATAGGAGAACATTTCAAAGTTGGCAAGGTAAAAATCACCCACCCCCATTTTTAAAAACTCCAAAATAACCTGACTTTTACAGGGTTAATCTAAAGTGTCAGTCAGTTATGTGCCATATGTGATACACGCTTAGGCGATCATCTATCTTTCGATACATGACTGATGAGGTAGGTTTTTTTTCCACGCGGTTGTTTGCCATGTCTTTCTGAGGTAGACCAGTTGCCATTAACTGCTCAATCCGAACCGCTTCCATTATACCACCGTTCCTTTTTGAATTCATTACATTCACATACGTGCTAATACCCTTGGGAAAGGTATGAATCCTCTTCTTTCCCTCATCTATAGCAAGACAGACCGGTTTCAATAGACTTGGATGGCAACTGTTCTACCGAAGAAAGGCATGGCTACCTACTGCGGGAAATCTCCACAAAAAAAGGTATCTTCAATTTTAGCGACTGAAACGTTGTTGGTATTTCACTTCACTTACTGAATTACCTTCCATACTTTTTTCAGTCAGTTATGGGCCATGCGGGATACACGCTTAGGCGATCATGTATCATTCGATACATGACTGTTGAGGCATATTTTTTTTCCCCGCAGTAGGTTGCCTTTTCTTTCTGCGGTAGACCAGTTACCATCCAAGGCTATAGAACCCGGTTTGTCCTGCTCTTTACCCATAGCTGGGGGAGAAGAAGAGGATTCATACCTTTCCCAAGGTTATTAGCACGTAAGTGAATTTCAGTCAGTTATGTGCCATGCGTGATACACACTTAGGCGATCATGTATCTTTCGATACATGACATAATTTTCCCGCAGTAGGTTGCCATTTCTTTCTGAAGTAGACCAGTTGCCATGCAAGTCTATAAAACCCGGTTTATTCTTCTATTTACCCATAGCAGTGGTGGGAAGAATAGGATTCATACCATTCTCAAAGGTATTAGCACGTAAGTGAATGTAATGGATTCAATTGGAATTCGAACTCGGCTCTCTGATTCCTCAATCCGAGCCGCTATCCGTTACTCCACCGAGTGTACGCCATCAAATTTAATGAAAGGAAATAACCGAAAATTTCAGATCCTAGTAGTAAGGAGAGTGTTGTATGGTAGATTGATTAGAATGAAAGCAATAATGGCACATACCCTGAATCCATCATAAAAATTCAAGATATGGAGTTAGTAACTGTTAAAAGATTCAAATAAATCAACGTAGGTATCAGTTATAAGTAATTTAGTCTCGGGGAAAACGAGATTGAACATAGAATAGTCTGCATCAAAAATAGTTTTCGTCCAACACCGCTGCCTAAACAAAGCATCAACCTGAAAACTCGAGTCTTGTTCTTAGACAGCCTTGTTCAATCGAGAATTTCATATGGATGTGATGAATGACGCTAAACCCGTTCAGAAATATCTAAACTATCAGCTGTAAGCAAACGTTTTCTAAGATCAGTTGTTAAAATGGTTTTGAGCGAGTGAAGCCTTAGGTAATTTGACAAAGACCTCCCTTCATAAAACATTGTGAACTGGCGCTACAGATTCACAAACAAAGAACTTTACCAAATAACAGGAACCACAACACTTGAAGACTAACAACAGCATGACCAACTAAAATGGATAACACATAAAACCCGAAGAGAAAATAATAATATGCTGACCTTCCATACTTTTTCAACGAAAAGCTTCGGAAGAAAACATCCATCAATACTGGAAAATGTTAACAAATTCAAATAGAAGGTTAGAAACTTCCATCAGTACTGGAAAGAGCGATAACAGTTACTTGAACATGAGAAACCCATTTTTCTGAAGAACTATTTTAAAAGAAAGATTTCAACCGAAAGCAGTACTTTCCTTATAAGGAAACGGCTAATATTACCATTACCATCTCGATACAGTGCCAAATCCAAGAAAAAAAAATCTGTTAATAGCTCTCAAATTCTGTGGAATTATTGGCCCCAACTCATATAATTTTTATTTTAAAAATATCTATTCGGAGAGTTGTTGAAAAGTATTTGTTTTTCTTACTATTTTTAAACAAAAGTCTGAAGAACTACTGAAATGAAAATAGCTCGTTCTAAAGTTTTGGAAAGCATAAAGTATCGGATAAATTATATGAGAGATATCTAGAATATAATTTATTTACTAAGCTGTCCTAAAATTCGTGTGGGGACTAAAGATTCTGGTCGTCACGTAAGAATAAAGCCGCCTCTACAGTTTCCTGCCATTGATACCAAATTCTTCTGGTTTTGAAATAAATAAATCACAACAGCAGAAATAACACAAATGAATTGTTTGAAGATTTTTTATCAATAGATTAACATTTATCCTTACATGAAAATACGAAATATTCGTTTTTGTTCAAAATTCATATAACAAAGTCCACGATGATTTGAAAAATCACAATATGAGAAAAAATGATTCAAAATGGCGTCGTGAATTCCAGTGAAGGATTTGAATAAAACATTCCGACTAGATTGAAAAATATTAACAAAGGGTAAAGATGATATTTTCGTTTCAGTGGCTGGTCCTATTCCACGATATACAAAAGATTCTGAAAAAGAAGAAAAAAAAAAACACGTATGAACGCAATTACACTGAGAGTTTGATCCGAACGGTGACCTAATATTTGTGGCCTTGTGGCAGATTATGGCAGATTAATGAATAAAAACCATATCCCTTTATTTGTGCAACATATTTTAAAACCAAAAGAAAGTAAATATGAAAAGAAGTTGAACTTATTTTTGTCATGTTAATTTCACTCGCGTATTATTTTTGTAAGCGGCCTTTCAAAAGATATATATATATATATATATATATATATATATATGTGGTGCAATGGGTAAATTGTCGCCATTTCATATTTCGCGCATGCGCGTTGTTTGTTTTTGTATTTTGTCGACTGCACAATATAGTAGGGTGCGAGAAAAAGAGCACTATGACGCCATTCACTCCGCCAGAAATTAGGAAATAACATGCTGTACTGCTTGGCATTCGAATCGGAATCTTCAATAGGAACATTTCAGAGTGTTTGGGTGTCAATCTGAGGGCAGTGCAGATGATTCGAAAAGAGTTGGATGAGTGTAATGGTGATTCCGAATGTGTTTGGAATGGTCACTATTGATAGCGACGTTACGTCCCCATTCATCTTCACACTGGGCCTCAGACTCAACACGGAGGCCTATATCAAGTGCCTTGAGGAGATAGTGCTGCCTTAGGTCAAGAGGGTGGCTGCTGGAAAAAACCTGTTTGATAATAGGACTCTGCACCATGCAACACAAGCAAGAGAACCCAGTCATTGTTGTCAGACAATTTCTGCGATCCCATCACCCCTTACATCTAAACACCTATCTCTACAGACTGCAACCCCTTGATTATTTTTCAGTTGAGCGAGAGACCAACGCCGAAGATAAACTGAAGGCAAGGATTATGGTTACATTCATCAACTTAAAAATGGAGACTCTGCAGAAGAGATACAGGAAAATGGCCTGGGTTTCGTGGTTGAAGCCAATGGCGATTTTATTGAATAAATTTACTCCGTAGTTATTTCAAGATATTTTTGTGTCATTTTTGTAAATATATCTGTTAAAATAAAATGTTTTTCATTTAGATAGCAATTCATCCATCGCATAAGAAAACCGTCATATAGCCTGGGGTGCCGTTAACCATTCAGCTGCAGTGAACTTTCTGGTTAGCAAAGTCGAAATTTCCTTATAGGATACAGGTTCGATTCTCGTCGAAGAACGCGTATTTTCTCGAACATTCAGGTCGCTAGATGTAATTAATACTCTTGATTTAAAACTGAACATTTACTCAGCTAAGTTGTATCAATAAAAATAATGCATAAACAGAAAATATTTCAAATTATTTGTCGGATTTAATCCATTTCATTTACGTTAGGTTATTTTTAGGAGCAGAAATAAATTCTCCAGAAAGGTCGTCGAAGATGTGTGTTTATAAGCAGTAATTTGGACTTTGCTAACCAGAAAGTTCTCTGTGACTGAATGGTTAACAGTACATCAGGCAATATGGCGGTTTCCATATGGGATACAGGCTCGATTCCTCTCGGAGAACGCATTATTTTCTACGAAATTTCTCGAACATTCAGGCCGGTAAATGTAATTAAGACTGTTTAATTAAAACAGAGCATTTATTCAAATAAGTTGTATCCAGAAAATATCGTATAAAAGAAAATATATTAAAATATTTGTCGGTTTTAATCCATTTCACTTATATATATATATATATATATATATATATATATATATATATATATATATATATATATATTGTTATTAAAATGCACATGTACCTATGTTTGTAGTGCAAGTTAAAGTTTCATGGTTTCCAAAGTCGTCAGGCACATATTGCGATTGAGTCACTTATTACAGTTGTTTTTTTTTTAAATACTGGGTCTCATGGAAGGAACGCTAAATTATACTAACGTTTAAAGCTCAAACTTAATATAAACCCTATGGGGGTTAAATTCAAAATATAGAGTGTATGGAGGGAGATATTGAGAAAAGAAATGATGCAAGCTTAAAGTTTATATGGTATATGTTTTTCTGTTGGGAAAAAAAAGGATAATGTAAGCTTAAAGTTTATATACATTGTTTATATACCTTGTTGTATACTTTATATACCTGTAGATTCACTATTTGCCTATAGCTCGGACGTAAACAGGTGTTACCATGCCGGGTCATGGTGGCTTGGGAACTACAGTGATTAAGAAGTTGTTCCACGTTTCTCAAAACCCCCAATCTCCAGATCAGAGGCCTTGCTGCCGTGTGTAGTTTATCGTCATACCCAGGATTACACGCGTTTCTTCCTTTAGGTTTTCGTCAGTCTAAAATGATGTTTACGTTGATGAGACTACACTTGCGTGCGGACTTCTAAGCTTGCTTCTGTCTTGAATTCTGCAAGTTGTTTTCCCTCCTGGTAAGGGAGCATCTTTGGCTCCAAATGAGGTAATTACAAAACAGTCAGTGTAGCTTGTGATTTATCGGATGAAGTGCTTTGATTCAGTTCCTATTCCGAAGTGTTAGAAATGGATCTGGCGGTACTGTCAGATCCTCCGGCTGTTGTTTTCCTTTGCAACAGCCCATCCCATCTGGTACATCATTGAATCTGAGAGCATTACAGTGCTTACACTGAATGATCATTGATCCAATTGATATCTTTGGATGATTTGAATAGTCACTATCACTGTTGTATTGAATAGCCATCTTGGATAGGCTCAAAAAAGAAGCCTCACTTCTTTTAGCATGATTGTGATTATCACTAACTTATAGAGCTGATCTCTCATCAGGTGTTTACAAAGATCTTACTTTTTCTATGGCCTGTAGAATCTGTTTCTCTCTTTGATAAAGTCTGACTATCATTGTCTGCAGCTCTTGACCTTCTCCTCCTTGCAGCATTTGCTTCTCTCCTTGGTTCCACCTCTTCTGATGTTTGAGATGCTCTTGATCGTCTATGGTTTGCAGCATCTGATTGTCTCCTAGCTGGTACCGCCTCCAGTGTTTCTTCTTCTCTTCTCTCCCTTTGCCTTAGAGATCTAGTCTTTGGATTTGTCCATGGCATTTTGAAGAAATAACTTTAAATTCCATCCTGGGTATGATGATAAACAACAGCAAGGTCTTTGATCAGGAGGTTTTGAGGAGCGTGGAATCACCTCTTAATTTCTAATTTTCCCAGGTCCACTCTTACCTGCGCTGGTAGCACCTGTTAGAGTCCCAGCTATGGGCAAATAGTTAACCCACAAACTGGGGATAAAACACTGTTATATTGTAAAAATAGGTTTTAATGCCAGAAATAATTTGTAAAAAAATATTACCAGATATACATTTTTGAAAACAAAAGATATTACCAGCTATACATTTTTGAAAAAAAAAATTACCTGCTATACATTTTAGTAAAAAATATTACCAGCAATGCATTTTTGGAAAAAAATATATTACCAGCAATACATTTTTTTAAAAAAAAATATTACTACCAATAAGAATTTTGTCGGTATTAAATAACCCATTGAGGTTGATATGCCGTAAACCAAACCAAACCAAACCAAACCAACCTAAATCAAACCAAACCAAACCTCAATTTACTCTATGTAACTTCAAAACCCTCACTTTAACTCTGCTTCGGACTATGTCCAATTCCGGCCAAAAAAGACCAATTTGAGCCGAAACTCCGATTTGGGTTGAAATTCGAATTTAGGCCGAAAATTGAGTTCTTCAAATCACGAAGACCATGGAACTTGAACTGAGTTGAGTTGTTCAAATCACAAAATCTGCGGAAGTTCAAAATCTCACGTCACGAAATCTCTCACTTTAAGTCTGATTCCTTGGCATTTTGAAGAAATAAAATTGGTTTCCTCAATTCACAAAATTTTGGTGATATTTTAAACTGAATAAAAAAAAAAAATAATTTCACAAAGACACACGGACAGACAGACAGAATTTACTGTTTATCTATTTAGAAAGATATAAGATTTTGATTTTTAACTGTTCCCTCCTCTTCGGACACAACTCCCAATGCCGGATGTTCAAGCACCAGATGAAATGCATATTTACAATTCTGGGATCATCCTGATTCCAAAATGCTATAATATATCTATATAGAGCAAATTTAGCCTAAGTTAGAGGAGTTTTAGACGCATGGGCGGACAGACAGAATTTGACGTTTATTTGTTTAGATATAAAGGAACACTTACACGAGAGAGAGCTGGCCAAACGCGTGTTGTAGCAACACACCCCGTTTTTTCTGTTACATACAGATCCTGGATCACATTTTGGCTTTCCTTTTCCACACGGGACTGGCACATCCAGGCCGTAATACTTGTCCACCATTCCCCAATAACCATCAGATCTTGGACAAAGGTCATCGATGACTCCGGCGTTGTAGAGGGCGATACTGGTCTTAGGAGCTGCAAGGAGGCAAGTACAAGAGACAAAATTAATTGTAAATTATTTCGAAAAAAGCAATAAGTCTATAATAGACGGTCGGACTGAAGAAATAGTAAACAATTCTTCTTAAACTAGTATATGTACCCGGTGTTGCTAGATCCATAAATGTATATTATAAGACTGATTTCCCCACCATGAGTTAGTAAATTACCGTAAATTGCGGCGTACAAGTCAACCTGTCGTATATGTCGAACCCAACATTTTTAGCCCAAGATTCTGTGTTAGGCCTGTACCTAATGTATAGGTGGACCCACAAATTACCAGTGAGCCAAAATTAGGCCTACCAGTAAATGAAGTTAGGCTGCAATATACGATAAAATGTAACGAAACTATATTTTTACAAGATATTTAAACAAAATTTTCAACGTTCTGAAAAGAATCAAAAAATATAATTTAATAATAAAACTCCTTCGGTCTTAATAAACAGTCAGTCACTTATGAACCATGCGTAGTACAAGCGTGAGAGATCTTGTAACGAGACAGATTTTTCCCGCAGTAGGTTGCCATTTCTTTCTGCGGTAGACCAGTTGCCATCCCAAGCTATAGAACCCGGTCTGTGCTGTTATTTAGCCATAGCTGAGAGGGACAAGAAAAGGATTCATATCATTCCCAAGGGTATTACCACGGAAGTGAATGTAATGGATTCGACTGGAATTCGAACTCGACTCTCCATTTCCTCAATTCGACTTGGTATCCATTGCACCACTGTGCCTTCACAGCGTAATAATTTCGACGATAAAACTTTGTTTTTTATTAAGTGTGGGGCAGTTTTTCATCATGGTATGCTAATTTTTTTAGCGAATTAGTTGGCCCCTATCTCTATCTCTCTGTATATCTATCTATCTATCTATCTATCTATCTATCTATATATGATAGAAACCAATCAATAAATAAAATTGTATAAATTTATCGTCATATATATATATATATATATATATATATATATATATATATATATATAATAATTGTCAAAAAATAATGACGTAATAATGTCAATTTTTGACGTATTTTTAACGTCAAAAAACGGCATTCTTACGTCATTATTTTGCACCATATATATATATATATATATATATATATATATATATATATATATATATATATATATATATATATATATATAATATATGGATATAGATCAAAAATCCTTATATACAATTATATAAATGTTAATATATGTCAATGTCCGAAAAATAAACCATCTTTCAGGACATATTCATGAAATATAATTAATTAATATAATATTCATAAAATATAATTAATAATGTTGAATTGATAATGTTAAATATATTTTATGAATATGTCCTGAAGATGGTTTATTAGACCGAAACGTCCGACGTTGACATATTAACATTAAAAACAGCATAATTGTATATAAGGATTTTTGTTTGTTTTTTCCGTATATTTTTTTCATATATATATATATATATATATATATATATATATATATATATATATATATATGGGACTCTCCTGTCGTTTATCGACGTATGAGGGTCATGCAACTCAGTTCCTAGGAATCGACAGCCAGGCATCTGTACATATGATTGATTATAGTGGTGAAGGTTTTGTGCAGAACCAACGACCCTTTTGAAGGGCCGAATACAGAGACCTGGTGCACTACATGCCACAAGAACCCCAAACGACCCTTCAAAGGTTTTGAATTCAGAGTTGTTCTTCCCAGACCAGTTGCCGTCCAAGGCTATAGAACCCAGTCTGCTCCTCTAATTACCCATAGCTGGGGGAGAAGCAAAGGATACATACCTTTTCGAAGAGTATTAGCACGTAAGTGAATGTAATGGATTCGACTGGAATTCGAACTCGGAAATCCATTCCTCAATCTGTGCATTATATATATATATATATATATATATATATATATATATATATATATATATATATATATATATATATATATATATATATATATATATATATATATATATATGTATGGTTGTAATGTAGTGGTTACGAGTTCAAATCCTCGTCTAAATCTATATATATGAACTTTGTTTATTATTGTCCTTGACAAAAATATTTGAAAGATAGATAATAGCTGAAGAAATCGACTTAAGTAATAGTAAACATAATGAAATAACGTTGCAGCTGCAATTTACCACTAGCAGCACAAAGCCGAAAGTACGGATATCCCAGTGAGGATCGAACTCAGTCTTAATTCATCTAGCTATACAAGCTTGCTAACCATTACACTGCGTATAAGTGTTCATATATTTATACTTCTGATCGTTATTGTAATATTTCGTTGAAGTTGTTAAAATCAAATATTTAACAATGCCTTAGGGAAATTTCCATGAGCTTTTTATGGTGGGAAAACTCGCAAATAGTTTATCCAATCATTATCTTATGAACTGAGCTTCACCAGAAAATTCAAATAGGAAAACCGTGACATTTTTCACTTGTAGTACTAGCAAATACAACTGTATGTGTTCACGAAAGATTGTACACTGGTAAGCATTTGTTAGTCTTGGAATGTTTATTCTGTCAGAATTGTTGCTTCCAAGCAATTAAGAAAATAATTCTATCTTCTTTTATTTTTTTAACCGAGTTCGCGCCATGCAAGGGGTTAAAGCCACTGAGACATAAGGGGTTAATGTGTTTGGAAGGGTTAAAAACAGGAAGGAACAATTGCTACGGAGCGAGAACAGAGGAAGATTAATCAGGAAAGCAGCACATAGCGATTGATACTGTATTTAAATTTTTACAAATTAAAGCTGGCTGGAAAGCAGAGGGCCAAGAGAGAATTGCACAAGGGAGAAGTGCGAGAAAACAAACTGTTAGCATACAATTTACGGTTACATCTAGCCACCACGACTGTAAATTGGTGAGACGTGGCCGCCAGTCTTGTACTCTACTTAAATTCAGAGAGTTTAGGCACAATAGCGAAGAGAGATATTTATTTCCGCTTATTTACAGAAATGTGGTCCAAGGCCAAAATGTAGAATGGGGTAAAAAGATGTCTTAACATTAAACTTAGCAAGCCACGATCACTAACTCAAAATATCACAGTATTCCTTACACCAAAAACAACGCATTCTTCTTATCATTCTTAGAACACTCTCCGTAATACCTTAGGTCTCTATGAAAATTCTATCTAGTTCCCAGATAAACGATTCATATCTGTGGTGGGGGAGGAAATAAAATAACAATTGTAAAAAAATCTAAACCTCAATGAATATTTACAAATATAGGGAAGAGCTCATCCGAACTATTACCATGAATGTATTTATAGAAAAAGGAAAATGGAGGTAACTTTACGGCGGTGTGAAAGTGACTGAAGCCAAGCCGCCAGATGAGGACCAATAATATTGCTGATTCTTCTTTGGATTTATCAAGGAGGTGAACGTAAATAGCGTGAGCACTGGGCCGTATGTGACAGCAATATTCTAAGCATGGACGAATGGTAGACTTATAGATATGAAAGACAGACTGGAGAGAAAAATCGTCGAGAACGACAAAGAAAAAAAAAATTTGGTTTTAAGGTATATTTATGGATAAAAGTGCTCAATATCAGAGACAGTATGTATGTAAATATAAAAGTGAACTCTAAGGTCAGTACCAAGCGCTACCAAGTTTGATCTTCAAAAATTTTCTTAACTTCTGTACTTTTATTGTTCCTGCTTCTTAATAATATTTCTCTTTTGTATATTCTTTTACACTCAGTAAACTCCTTGCGCCTTAGTGGCTTTATTGCCCTGCTTGGAGTGAAATGGTTTAAACAAAATGTATGGTTGTAATGTAGTGGTTGCGAGTTCAAATCCTCGTCTAAATCTATATATTTATAGATTCTTGATAAAATCCACAGAAGAAAGAAGAATATGAAATATCATTGGTCCCAACTTGATATCTCGTTTTCAGCCACCGCCGTAATGTGGCTTCCCTCTGCCTTTTCTATAAAAACTTTCATGTTAATTGTTCGGATAAACTTTCCTCTGAGGTTCCTATACTTTATGAATTTAAGCGCAAGCTCTCGCCATTTTATATATATCGTTAGATGTTACCGTAAGTTTTATGTTAACAATTCCTTCCCTCGTATTTCTCGCTTGTGGAACTCATTTCCGGCTTCTTTCTTTCCAGTCAAGTATGAACTTCAAAAATGTAAATGCAATGTCAATCGTTATCTTCTGTTTTCTTAATTCTTGTTCTTTTATTGTTCTCGCTATTTAATAATGTTTTTTTTTTCTTTTTTCTTATATTCTTTCACTTTCAGTAAACCTCCCTGCGTCTTAGTGGCTTTGTTGTCTTGCTTGGGGCCAAATGATTTTAAAATATTACCTCGTTGTTTTTTCTTTTTTTAGTTATTTAGTAAGTGATCGATTATTCATTACTTCTTTTCCTAAGAATGGACAGTAAACGATAGACAAGCTGTTTATTTGATCGGTAAATGTTAACGTCAATAAAAAAAAATGTACCCGTAAAAAGCGGTACCCGTACCGTCAAAAATGACGGTAATTGTTAGAAAGTTTTAATACTGAGATGCAATGGATCAAAAACTTCCAGAATCTATCTTGCATATCTATAAGTCGTCCATATGGTCCGAGGCGCCTGCTAAACCCCAAAAAAGAATCAGTAATGTTATTGCTTCTAATTTGGCTTCAGTCACTTTCCCACCGTCATAAGGTTGTTTCCCTCTGCCTTTTCTATAAATACTTTCATGCTAATTGTTTGAATGAGCTCTTCACCATGTTAATGAATTATACACATGAGGACTAGTTAGGATTTTCATAGAGACAATGAGGTATTATGTTGGATGGAGTAAGAAAAGTATGTAAGAATGTGTTGCTTTGGTGTTAGGAATAGTATATTATATTTGGTCAGTCGCACTTTTTAGCTTGTGAAACTCCCTTCTGGCTCCATGCTTTCCAGACGCCTAGCTAAGTTTAAAGTTAAGACAGATGAAGACCGTCCTTTTCCCCATTCCCCATTTTGGCCTGGGGCCACATTTTGTAAATATTTACAAATAAATATAACTTTTCACCATGTTACGAAGACATTTTGAATTTAAACGCAGTACTAGACTGGCGTCGAGATCTCATCGATTTACATCTGAGTTGGCTAGATATAAGCGTAAATTCTATGTTGACAGTTTCTTTTCACGCACTTTTTCGATTGTGGAAGTATCTTCTGGCTCTATGCTTTCCAGCCGGTTTTACACTTCAAAAAATTTAAATATAATATCAATCGCTATCTGCTGTCTTCCTGATTTCTCTTCTTTTGTTCTCGCTCCTTAATAATGTTTCTGTTTGCTAATTCTTCCACACCCAGTAAATCCTTGTGTCGTAGTGGCTTTACCAGCTTGCTTGGGGATGAACTCGATTAAAAAAAAAATGAATGAATAAATACACAACGGTAATTATTATATAGTGTTGATAACCATTTTAGAGAATTGGTTCTTGTTTTTCCTTATCTCTGGCACTTTGATCCGCTCGATTGTTGTTAAATTAATGTCATCCTTTTTTTCTTCTTCTTTTTTTTCTCTCCTTTTATGTTTGATACGTGTACATCTGACGTATTTGTTATCGCCGTGTCATGACAAGACCGATAGCCGTGTAGACGCGACCGAAAGTGAGCGTTTCGCCTGTGTCAAGATAATAAGAGAGCAAATATGCTGCCGGCGGGTAGATGCCTTTCTACCTTTGAGTAATGTCAGACGACAGACATCTTGACATTTTACAGATTTCACCTGCTTCTTCATCTGAGTGATAAATCCAGCGTCACGTGACCTTCTAGATCAAAGAGAGATTAAAAGTGACAAAGAGAGAAGAGGGAAATATATATATCTATATATATATATATATATTCATACATGTTTCATTAAATAATATACACAAGTGTTGTCTATTTTATGTAAATTCTTTTCATAACGTTTGATAAGCTTAATAACATTATCATTAAACGAAAAAAGAAAATCGCAGTATTGATACATATATTTTAATACATAAGCTATTATCAAAGATGACAATTACTGTACAATATATTATGCAATACACGGACAAGAAAGTGATGATAGTCTGTTTTTGTTTACATGGATGATTTCCAAGCAACGATACATATAAACACGTGCATATAAGACGCTGGAAGCGAAAATCGCACCGCAGCTCATGACCACGTGTATTGAAACTCAGAGGGGAATTAACAGGAGATAACTGACATCCATGAGGCATGGCACGTGGAACTAGAACAGTCTACCCCAGTGAGCGAAATAAAGGGTTCAGTTCGACATTCCCACCACCTG
Source organism: Acanthosepion pharaonis (assembly GCA_903632075.3). Classification (NCBI taxonomy): domain Eukaryota; kingdom Metazoa; phylum Mollusca; class Cephalopoda; order Sepiida; family Sepiidae; genus Acanthosepion; species Acanthosepion pharaonis. The sequence goes on along the minus strand of CAHIKZ030004986.1, from coordinate 2,938,970 downwards.
AAGAAGGCCGGAGCGTACAACGGCCGAAACGTGGCGACAAAGATGAATAATGTAAATAGTTTAATTTTCCCGTTGACATTTCGCCCCTTTTACGTGAGCATTATTAAAACATCGCTGTAAAATAAAAATTCATTAAAATATTTTTTTATTAACCTTAGATCAAAGTTTTTCATTCCGACAAAATGACAAATAAACGATTTGAAATATCCGATGAGATACGTGGAAATCAGTTGAACGTTGAAAATGTTTTCATTTTCCTCGTTTCTCTTCATTTTGTGTCAACGTTATCGAAACATTGCAGTCAATATTTAAAAGAAAATATATATTTTCTTATTATAACAGCAAAACATAAATAAATACATAAGAATATCTTACCCCGTTATTTTGGTAATGCTCACGTAAAACGCGCGAAATGTCAAAAAAAAAATCATCATCCAATTGTTTTTCATGTATTCCATCATATATATATTTTTTTGACAGTGGTGTTCAACCTGTACAAGTCCCAGGGGCCACTCGAGACAGGGGGCTACAGATTAAGAGGCATAGCTTATGCAGCCTCTTGTGAGTCACGTCCTTTGTTCGGATGTTTCGCATTCAAACACTCATTTGTACATACACACACGCATTTCATAATATATGACATCATTTGTTTACGTTAAGATACGCTTCGAGCAGATATGAGCGGTTCTGAGAAATGATAGAAAATTCATAGTTTAAAAGCAGTAATTCGACCTTGCTAACCAGATGCTTTCTCTGTAGCCAAATGGTATAGCACGTCAGGCGAAATGACGGTTCCATGTAGGATACAAGTTCGATTCCCGTCGGAGGACGCCTATTTTCTTAGAGATTTCTCGAACATTCAGGCTGGTTAATGTTGTTAATACTATTTATTATAAACAGAACATTTACTTAAATATTTGTATCCATAAAAATAACGTATAAGCAATAAATATATTAAAATAATTGTCGGTTTTAGTCCATTTCATGATATATATATATATATATATATATATATATATATATATATATATATATATATATATATATATATATATATATATATATACTGGGTGAGACAAAAAGTAATACCCTTTTTTGGCTACGGCAGAAATAACAGACATGGATTCACACGCACATCCATATATATTAAAGCTCTTTTATGAATCGAGCACCCTAAGTCACTGGCGTGTTTATTCAAAAATAAAATACGTAAAAATTCACATTCCTCTCTGCTTAGGAGGAAATCTCAGAGTGGCTTGAGACAATCGGATGTCTAGTCACACTGATGAGTTATGATACAGCGAAACAGTCTGTCAGTGGATGACTATATATATATATATATATATATATATATATATATATATATATATATATATATATATATATTTATTTAAAAAATCTGATTCCATCGCTAGTTCTCAAAACAAGAGAAACTTCAATATAATTATTTGAATTAAATTTAATTAAAGTATCTAACGAGTTCTTTCCTATTTTCTATATATTTTTACACACACACACACACACACACACACACACACATATATATATATATATATATATATATATGGTTTTCAAAAGATACGCCCGGGCACGGGAGACTGATGTAAAGGCTCTTTTGTATTTGTTTTTATAGTTTTCGACGGTAGAAATTTTGCATATATTTTATAATGTTTAGGACTATGGCCATACAATTAACGAAGAGACAAAAGGTGGAAGCAGGTCAGCTTTATTAGCAAAATAATGGAAACAGAGCTGAATTGAACCTCTCGCTAAGTGCAGAGATGAGCTTAATTAGAATGAGCGGGGAAGCGAAATTGATGTCCCAAGATCAAGAAGGCCAGTTTCAGCATCGAGTTTAGAAAAATCCAATGGAATAAGAGAATCATTGTTGAGCCTTGCTCAACTATTTTATCCATGAGAAAAATAGTGTCGATATTCATTGATGGTACTGTTAATCAAGATAATTATTAACATATGCTGCAAATTGAATTCAACCATAAATAGAACCATAATTTTATGGGTACCAGGCGTATTCACATGTGTAGAGACTCCTAAGTGAAAGCTTCCCGATAACAGTAATGGCTGATCCTTCACTTAAGCGGCATAGTAATACTTTTGATAATAGGAAAACTTTAAAAAGTATATAGTCATCATTAATATAAGTTTCTTTCGGACATCAATTGCATATTGGTAGATCTTGTTTAACGGCATATCAACACCTCTATGGGTTATTTAATTTAAATCTAAATAATTTGAACGCAGTTTTAAGGCTTCAACTAAATTTCAACTAAATATAATTTGAATTCTATTGTATGTCTTCAACTACAGATAAAATGCATTGTTGGTCATTTTGCTATAAAATGTATTACTGTAATTTAACAATAAATATGTTCTGTTGGCAATTTTTGCTACAAATATGCATTTTTGGAATTTTTTATATAAAAATATATTTCTTGTATTTTTACTACAAAAATGTATTTTTTTTTTTTACTTATATAGAGTTTTGCTGGGATCCTAATAGTTGTCACCACACCGGGTTATGGTGGACCTGGAAGAAACAACAATTAAGAGGTGGTTCCATGCTCCTCAAAACCTCCAATCTCCTGATCAGAGTCCTTGCTGCTGGATGTAGTTCATCATCATACCTCGGACTAGAAATCAGTGTCAGGGTGGACTTGGGAACAGCAACAATTAAGAGGTGGTTCGATGATCCTCAAAACCTCCAGTCTCCCGATCAGAGCTCTTGCTGCCTGATGTAGTTTATCATCATACCTAGGACTAGAAATAAGTATCAGGGTGGACTTGGGAACAACAGCAATTAAGAGGTGTTTCCATGCTCCTCAAAACAGTCTCCTGCTCAGAGTCCTTCCTGCCGGATGTAATTTATCATCATACCTAGGACTAAAAATTAGTGTCAGGGTGGACTTGGGAAAAACAGCAATTAAGAGGTAGTTCCATGCTCCCCGAAACCTCCAGTCCCCTGATCAGAGTCCTTCCTGCCGGATGTAGTTTATCGTCATAACCAGGACTACATCAATTGTGTTATTGGTTATTGTTATTAAGTAATGAACTGGTCCACACAAATTGCTATATATCGATAGAACTGAAACATTATATTGAAAAACAAACATGTGAAAACTTTCTAATTATAATAAACGCTAAGAAAATATAGTCATTTTTCACATCATTTGTAAATTATGATATACAGGGTGATTGAAAAGTAACTTCCTATTTTATGCATGATGGACTCTCCTGTCTTGTAAAAATCATAGATAGATAGGAGAGTCCATCATACATAAAATAGGGAGTTACTTTTCAATCACCCTGTATATTAGATCATTCGTTCCCTGATTTACATTGTGAATATAAAATGAGCGCAAGGCACTGCGTTTGTTTTAGTGCTGATGTTTGGTGTATCCTAAGTTGAAACCTTGCATCGTTCAATTGCGGGTCAGATTTGTTGAATGTTGACGTTTTGTCCACAAATGAATACCTTAAATATGGAGGATGAAATGTTGACCTTTCGCCATATTATGTTCTATGACTTTCGGTAATGAGTAAGTGTAGCTCATCGGACGATGGTTTGTCATGTTTCGTCAGGGGAGATTATAACCTAGGCAATCAATCACGCTCAGCCCTGCTTGCCATCATAGGGAATAAACCGAAGATTTAGATGGAGGAGATTTCTAAGAGTTTGATAAATCGATAACTCAACTGACTTCGGTCCAAGAAAAATGGCCAATTTGTGCCAAATCAAAACTGTGTCATTTTCCACCACGACAACGCAAGGCAGTATGTTATAAAGAGACTTTGCTGAAATTTAAGGAGTTGAAATGGAAAACCCGCCAATACTCAAGGTATTTTCCTGACTTGTCTGCTTCAGGTTCTCATTACTAAGCCGGTAATAAGGAGTGCTAAATAAAAGCATTGATTAACAGCCCCAAAATTGCAATATATGCTCTGGTAAAAAAATGTGCAATAATAATAATGAAAAAACTGCTGAGACTTATGAGGTTCTTAAGTTCTAGAAATTCATACTCAAGGGCACATGGCCCAGTGGGTAAAAACGTTGGATTCAGTAACTAGACCCAAAGAGTTGTGAGTTCAATACCACGCTACAGCAGTGATGAACAAAAACATTTGGAGAATTGAGATAAAGGGAAATAACTGAGACATACAGAAGATTCATGGCACTTGGAACTAGAACAATCTATACCGGCTCGAAATTCTAATCCCACTCACCTGAAGAAGGCCGGAGCGTACAACGGCCGAAACGTTGTGAATATGACAATGAGGATAACAGCCTGAATAATGTTAATAAAACATTTAAGATGCCATAAAATGTTTATTTCTCATTACAGAATGAAAAAGAATAAGGTACCCACATAAATTAAAACCCTACAAAATTACTATGATCATCACAATTTGACGCAAAGAGTCCATCACAAATATCGTCATTTACAGTTTCATCATATTGGTCCGTTCGGTAGTGTTATACTACGGATATCAGTGTCCTGACAGCGTTCTTAGGTAGTTTATCATGAGATTGGATATTATGAGGCTCGTGGAATCACATCTATGAATTTCTGTTGTTCCCGGGTGGTAGCACCTGTTAGGGTCGCAGCGATGGACAAATAGTGAATCCCAAAACAAAAATCAACAGTACATTTTTTCTAATAGAATGAGCAACAAAATATTCTTTATAGCAAAATGACAATCAATGCAACACTAAAAAAACTATAAAAATACATTTTCGTAGTAAAATTGCCAACAAAAAATTTTATGATCTACAAACCATATATCTAAAAAACATGGCTTTACTTTGAAAGTATAGAATTACGTACAAAATCTGTAGTTGTAAGCATAAAATTATGTACAGAATATTTACATTTCGACCTTTAAATAACCCAGAGATGTTGATATGCTGCTAAAAAAACCGGATATCTGAGAAAATCACGAAAATGTCTCGTCTTATCTATACGCCGTCTTATACGTGGAAATATAGAAATGTAAAATTTTGTTTTAAATTTTCCAATCGAAATTCTAATCTAATGTTTCAGTTCGCAGATGTTCGATGCATAAGGTGCCTTTTAATTTTTGTTCTTTCTCTTTTGAAAATCAGCGTTCAAAATCCTGTTTTGTTCCCGGGCTCGCACGTCGATTTGTGGGGAATATGCAACTACTTCAGTCAGCTGGAGTACCTCTAAACCATCTTAAAATAACAGCAATTTTACATGGTGATGGCGATAAAAACAAAAAAGATTTTAAAAATAAGTAAATAAACTGATAAATACTTACAGTGCTTGACGGATTTTGGGATGCAGCAAGACTTCGTAATGGGGTTGCACTCAGCTCCTTCTGGGCAAGCATTCGGTTTCCGTGGGTTGCATCCAGTCGGGAATTCATTTAATGCCTGTCGATAGGGAGCTAGATAGCGAAAACCAGGGCAAGGGTCATCGATAATAAAAGGGAATAAATTGAGTGGTCTTCTGTTGGAATTGAGAGGACCCTTTTTTCTGGAGCCTAACGTGTTCTGTGGAACGCCCATATTCATTCCAAGATTTAAACCGTAATAATGATCGATGTAGCTCGGTAAATTGTCATAATAGTAGCCATAATCGGGGATAAAATAATCAAGGCCCGACATACGGTCCGTTACGGTATCCATGCCCCCAGCAGCTGATTTCGATGGCCCGGTTTCTTTTGCCGATGCCACGGGTTTAGGCGGTGTCGGCTGATTGGAAGACGCTGTTTTAGGTTCTGATTTTGATTGACCGTTTTTAGCTGAATTCTGTGTCATAGGCACTTGGCTCTTGGATTCTGCCATTTGGAATAAATGTTTGTTTTCCGGATTAGAAGGCGAAATAACCGGTTTGTGTTTTGGAGCAGACAACACTGGAATGGAATTGAGATTTTATTAATGGTTTCAGTTGCATAATGTAAAATATATTTTAAATGTCTGTAAACACCATCCTCCGACGCAAATGATGATAATGTTTATCTTCAAGAACTAACAGCAAAGGTATGAGTTGATTCTTAAGTCAGTAGGGAATTTCACAGGTCCAGATCCACTCTTTTGACTTTTCCCCCCCAAATCCAGAAACATGGTGAGATCCAGAGACCCGGAACTTAAAGAATGTAAGATACAGACATTCTTTGATCATGTAACCTAATTTCACACGTTCACTTCCATAATTCAGCGAGGCTTACCATACAACTGAAAAAGTTGCTAATATACATTAAATTAGGTACCTCCAAGAAAACGCAAAAAAATCAGCATACTGTGTTGAAAACGTACCCCAATTGTAACGAAAATAGTTTTATCGTCAAAATCGTCATGTTTTTTTTTAAGAGGAAGGGTCAAAGGATTTTCTAAATATTTAAGAAAAATTTTACTCCATTTTAGAACATTCGAAATTAATTAAAAAAAAATTGTTTTTCTTACCTCAGCAGTTGTACTAACTTTTACTATAGCAAATTGGAGCCTCTTTTTTGCGGTGACAGACACATTAATTTGGAAATTCTTGCAAAAATCAAATAATTGTCGGATTTTAATGAAATTTTCAGGACTTATTCACAAAAACAAAAAACAAAAAAAATATATTTTTGAAATTTTTATTAGAAAATCTTATTTTTTTTTTAAAATGTTTTTCAGCTCCTTACTTTATGAAAACTTGAGAAATTCATAGACATAATTTTTAGTAACTATGTTAGTTAAAAGCAGAATTCTTTGAAGAATTTAAATCACCCGATTCTTTTTTACAAAATCAGACCCCGTCTTACCGAAAATCTGTCCTGAATCGAAAAATAAAAAAACGCAATAAAACTAAGACATCATTTAATTAGAGAACATTTTAATTGATTTTATGAATAATATATATTACAATATTGTCTGAAGCGAAACAATTTTTGACGAAAAATGAATTTTTACAAGATTTGTTTTCATTTTTCATCGACATAATTTTTAGTGACTATATTAGTTAAAAGAAGAATTCTTTGAAGAATTTAAATCACCGAATTCTTTTTTGCAAAATCAGACCCCGTTTTACCGAAAATCAAAACAATTTTTGACGAAAAATGAATTGTTACAAGATTTCTTTTCATTTTTTTACAGTTTTAAATTGAATGATTTATAAAGTTTTAAATCGTTTAAAATTGAATTTAAATGAAATAATTCTTAGAAAATATTGTTATTAAATAAAACTATATTTACTAATCATATATTGTAAAAGTTATTACAATCTCACGACTCCGAATATTTTAAATATAATTTCGATTTGGCTTTAGATGTGTGATTACGTGCAGAATTTATGAAATATAGATGTATAAACCGATAAATCTCGCATTTAAAGGTCGAAAAAAAAACTTTTATCGTCTGATTCACCATAATTAACTATGTACACTATGTAATTAAGTATGGACACGTTCGGCCGTCAATCGAATGTAAATAAATCTATTAACACGTCATATAAACATGACTCCGTAGTTAGGAAATGTTTGTATACAACATTTTATGCTATACGTAAGTAGTATTTATTTCAAGTCAGATTAATTTAACATTAAATTTGCTAATTTTCCTCAAATAATTTTCGGGAATATATATTTTATTTTTGCAAGATTTTTTAAACCGAGAATTAAATTTTGTTTACAAAGATGGCCGTTTTGATCGATTTTAATGATTTTTTTCCGATCAATATAATTTCTGTTCCAAATACACCAGAATATTTTGCTTACTGGAAATAGTAAATTTTAAATCATTTATCTTTCAATTAAAGCTAAAATGAAAGCTTCAAGAAAGCATTTTTATATATTAAAAAAATCAAATTAAACGTAAATGTATAGCGAATTAGTGGAGGTACCTCTATTAAATGATATCTTAATACACATATTGTTTTAATCACTAAGACGCAATAGATTACTGGGAAGGAAAGAGTATACTCTAGTAAAGAGAAAATAAAACAAAAGAACAGGATTCAGGAAGACAGAAGATAGCGATTGACGTTACATTTAAATTTTTGAAGATTGTAGTTATCAGGGAAGCAAGAAATCAGAAAGGAGTTTCGCAAGCGAGAAGTACGAGAAAAGGAACTATTAAAATAGAACTTACGATTATATCTAATTGGTTCAACAATAAAATGATAAGACACAGTTGTCAATCTAGTAGTATGCTGAAATTCATGTCGTCGGAGTAGCAAGAAAGAGAGCTCATTAGAACTGTCATGTGAATACAGGGCGCGATGGATAAATTGCCGTCTAAATTACGTCAAATATGAAAATAACACTGACATCTCATTTTAACAGATATATTTACCAACATTTGCGCAAAAATATCTTGAAATACTAAAGAGTCGGTTTATTCAATAAAATCGTCATTGGCTTCAACCACGGTTTTCAGACGACTTCGGAACCTCCTGCATCTCTTCTGGATGGTCTCGTTGTTTAAGTTGGTGAAAACTGCCATAATTCTTACCTTTGGTGTTATGAGTTTTGTTGGTCTCTCGCTGAACTGCGCCCCACACATAATAATGAAGTGGGTTGCTGTCTGCGGAGTTAGGTAGCCAGATATAAGGAATGACTGGGTTCGTCTGTTTCTGTGGCATGGATCAAAGTTCTGTTGCCAGACATAGGGTTGAGTTTTATTTCTTTCATGGCTTTTATATTTTTTCTGCTAGCTTTTCTTCGTATTTTTAAAAGAAATTATAATGATTTAAAGCGCAGAATACTATCTTACTTGTGGCCACTGAGTTAATTGCAAAGATACACATTTCAGATCATTCATGAAGAAAATACAAGTTGCCAAGAAAATCACGCAACCATGCCATATACTAAGAAAAGTGCTATCAATTAAATGACAATTCACTTATAGGGTCTAAGAAACATAGTTTGACCCGTCTCTACAGGATATAAAGCAGGAAACATCATATACACAAATAATAATAATAATAATAATAATAATAATAATAATAATAATAATAATATTGCAGTAGACTAATTGAAGGGATTCCTGGAAGTCCATGCCTCAAGGAGATACAAAAAATTGTTCTGACAAGTACAGCCCACGAAGGGCTTTATCTATGTAATTTAATTCTTTTTTTTTTTTCTGTCAGTGGAAAGTGTCATGACGCCATTTCTAACATTAGGTCCCTGGGCGGGATCCGGAAAGAAATGTGTAAACGCCAGAAATCAAAGAAAATAAAAATAATAATAATAATAATAATAATATCACTCTACTAGGAACACCCTATATACTAAGAAAGGTGCTATTAATTAAGTGTCAATTCTCCTACTTAGTTTTTGTGTTTATAATTAAATTTAAACATAGTAAATAAAAGTTAATGGAATATTTTCAATAAATTGTACCAAATGCGTGTTACCCTACAAACAGTCTTAAAATTTATTTAAGGAAAACACACATCACTAAACTATAAACAAAAAAAAAAACTTGTTTGTAATGGCAAAGTTTTTGGTACAGTGAATTTTTCTCATTTTCAAAGTTGGGCATTCATGTTTTTTTTATGAAAATCTCGTTAATATACAGCTTCTGGAAGATTCTATTCTATAGGGTGTCCAATAATAAAAAAAAAAAAAAGTGGTAAATTCCGAATGGCGTGAGACAAATGTTGAAAACTGGTGACAACTCATGTGACAAAAAATTCTGGAAGAAATTCTGAAACCTCTCGTCAATCCCCACGTCGGATGTTCTTCATTGAAAAGTACGATAACTTGACACTCAAAATCAGTGAGTTGTACAGCCATACGAGAAGAGCAGAAAGAAAGACGAAAGTTGTCTGCAAATAACCTTTAAATGACGAGTCATAAGATCGAGCAGCAATTAATCAATCATAAAAGAACCAATCAGAGTTTTCAATAATTAAGCGAGAGTCGAATAATTATTCATGAATATTCAAGAAATTTATTCAAGGTTATTCAAGGTCAATTAATCCTGAAAGGTAAGACAGTCATAATAAATTGTAGAAAATTCTCCTCAAAACACTGTTGACTTGGAAGAATAAAAAAAATATTTTCAATGCAGATTTATATCCCATGAATACCTCAACAGTCACCGTGCCAAAGACAAATGAACAGAATAGCCCTTAGAAATGGATACGTTTTTAATCATTTCACCCCAAGCAAGGCAATAATGCCACTAAGACGCAAGTATTTAATGGGAGCGGAAGAGAATGAGAAGAATTTAGTGAGGAGAAAGGCCAATAAGAGAACAGGGATTTAATAAGGCAAGATATGGCGATTGACGTTGCATATAAATGTTTGAAGATCGTTGCAGGGAAGGAAGAAATTGGGAGGGAATTCCACAGGCGAGAAGTGTGAGAAATGAAAACTATTAGAATAGAACTTACGGTTATATCTCGCTAATATAACAATAAAACGATGAGACCTAACAGCCAATCTAGTAGGTTGGGGTGAAATGATTAAAAAAAATAATAAAAAAATAGCAGTTGTAGGCGAAAATGTTTCTCAGTAAACGGTGCGCAGGTTTCTTGAATCAGGATTGTTAAAACCGTTTCACCATAAAAAAAAAAGACATTTGTTTCCGCTGCCTCGTTTGAAGTTATCTAATTGAAAAGAATGGTAGAAAAAAAAAACGATCTGTTGAAATAAAAATGGCTTGTCACATATTTGAAGTTAAACTAGCGATGTCGTGATAAAAAAAGAAAGATCGCTATTTCAAAAAAAAAAAAATAAAAATAAAAAATAGAAAGCTAAAAGTTGGCAAACCAAATAAAAACAAAAAGATAAGGAAAAAAAAAAGTAAAGAAATAAAAAAAAGCGGCCAAAAGGTTATCATTCCTAAATGTAGCGGAAGTAAGAGGGATTGTCAAATGAGTCATTTCTGGAACCAATCAAAATCAAGAACAATTCGGGAATGAATTCTATTGTCTTAAAAAAAAAAGACGGGCAGACAAACGGACCAGACCCAGACACTGAAAAGAATTTCATCTGCTGTCCCTCAAGCTTTGGACACACCTAAAAATCCCACAAAAAAATTCCTACATTAACAAAAACTCTCCGCTATTTCTCTCTCTCTCTCTCTCTCTCTCTCTATATATATATATATATATATATATATATATATATATATATATAGTTTATGCAAAATTTTCGCATGGGTAGACCCAAGGAGGATGATATCCGGAGAGCTCAATGTAAATTCAGAGCAGATATGTTTGAATAAAAACAGACCACTTTACGGTTCCATGTTCCACCTTAAAGTGGTCTGTTTTATTCAAACACACACACACACACACACACACACACACACACACACACACACATATATATATATATATATATATAAAGAATAATCACACATAGAATTAATCAGAAGTATCAATGCGATTATTGGCGACATCCATCGCTAGAAAACATAATATATGCATTAAAATCCTGTTCATCCATAGTGCGAGTTTTGATCCTTGAAGAAAAACTTGTCTGTAGTTATTCAGTTTATTTGATGTTAAAATGCTAGTACTTACGGACAGTCTTCCATCCATCATCAGGCATGTGTTTTTTTCCTTATAAAATCAAAAACTTGAGACGATATACCTGTATGTCGACCGAAAGATGTTTTTTGAATATCTGCTATTATTGACGGTTGTAAGATATCGGAACGTGCAAAGACGCAACGCTAAGTTTTTCAAAATTTTTTAAGTGAGAATTTTATTTAAATATTTCTTGTGATGTGTTAAAGTCATGACATAAAAACTGAATACACTTGTAAAAATAGAATACGTGGATGAACAGGATTTTAATGCATATATTATGTTTTCTAGCGATGGATGTCGCCAATAATCGCATTGATACTTCTGATTAATTCTATGTGTGATTATTCTTTGTATGTAAATCATATGCTGCCTAATGTTTTATGTTTATATATATATATATATATATATATATATATATATATATATATATATATATATATATGCTAAGGACTGAAAAACTTTCAACATGAGAACTTTCTGATAGGAACTTATGACTTCTGCATATTTTATTTTAAGAGATATAAATTTTTTTACCAGTACATGAAATATATATATATATACATCTTTATATTAATTATCTTTGCATGCATTTTAAAAATGCCATAAATTGGTGCATATTTGGTTTAGGGGGGTATCAAACAAGTAAACCCCTACTTTGTTGACTTCCACGTCTAAACACTGTTATATAAACCCCCACAGTGAAACTCTTATTGCGAAGAACGCTGTCTGGCGAGACATATTCTGGACCATTTTTCTTTATAGCAAAAGGTCCTGAATGTTCAATTAAAGGTCCTTATTGTGAAAGATGATGCCTTCTCTATTGTTTTGAATCTCAAGTCTAGAGATCCTATATATTTTGGTTTCTTCAATGTTAATAAAACGTTTCATCTGGGCAATAGACAAAGTAAAGCAAATAGGGTCTCTTTTCTTTCTAGAAAATGGCTACATACAAAAAAGAGACAGATACTTATCAGCTCACTGATTCAGCCGATTAAATTGCTGTAAATGTTTACGCGTAGAATTTCTTCTTCTTGTTCTTGTAACGGAATTCACCCGAGGTGGGTTGAGCCGGCTCCCATATTAGAGTTTCATGGGAATTTGGAATTCACAAGCGGTCCCCAATCCGCATGTATAGCACATGAGATTTGATTATAGTGGTGAAGGTTTCGTGCAGGACCATCCACACTTTTTGAAGGGCCGATTACAGAGACCTGCCACAGATACGTGCCACAAGGTCCCCAAACGACCCTCCGCAGGTTTTGAATTCAGAGTTTTCCTAGATCAGTTGCTATCAAAGGCTATAGAACCCAGTTTATATAGCTGGAGGGAGAAGAAGAGGATTCACACATTTCCCAAGGGTATTAGCACGTAAGTGAATGTAATGGATTCGACTGGAATTCGAACTCGGCTCTCCGATTCCTCAATCCAAGCCGCTATCCATTACTCCACCGTGCCACCGATTTGTAGAATTTGAAGAAGCATCATTATGATTTCAAGTGAATTACAGTGTAACCCGGATATAAGAGACCCGGATATAAGAGAGATTTTCTCTGGTCCCAAATTAGAGCCCATACTTACCTAAACAAAACAGACCAAACCCGGATATAAGAGAAACCCGGATATAAGAGACTTCTTCTCCGGTCCCGACAACTTTCTTATATCCGGGTTATACTGTACAAGAATTTTTCGTTCAACTGACACCATTTCATGTGTTGCGCTTGTCGTAAATGCAATCTTTCGGTGGATCAATTTTATATACACAATGGCCGGTTGCTCGTTCTTTGAGTGCAAACCCATCTACTGTGGCGACTAATCTATCCCTGTTGCAGACGCCTGCTATGGCATATTTGCGTTTGTTCAGCATCTAGAGACACCACCTATGGTTTTATATTGCAACTATGCTAATTAGTTACAGTTTCTTGAAGAGAGCACCTAATCTGTTATCATCGACATTTTGAGCAACGCCCAGTACACTCACATCTTCGGCCACGATGACTTGTGACTTTCCGTTTACCCAATTTCGCTCATATGAGTTGAGTCAAAAGAGCCGTACGCTGAGATCGCCTCCCCAGACTGATAACATGTTCTTGGAAAATCACTTTCCTAACAGTTCGGCCATGGAGAGATTCGAATCCGCGTTTCATGGTCAGAAAACGAACGTTCCAACCACTCGGCCACGCGTCATTAAGAATATGCCGCCGCCAGGAATCGAACCGATATCTATTTATCCATCAGCAAAAACGATCCTATAGCGTATTTGGCCGCGGGAGAAATCCTTCACACACACAAACACACACACACACACACACACACACACACACACACACACACACACACACACACACATATATATATTACGTATATTTTAACAGCATATTTTCATTAAGACATGTTTCATTAAATACTTTAGACATGTTTTTTTCTACTTATTTTCAATAGGATCCTTTCATATTCACGGACAAGTTTTGTAATATCCTTATTAAAAGAACAGAGAAAATTACCTTGTTGATACATATTCATTTATTCTGAGTATTTTCGACATTAGCACAATGTCATCATCTGCGTGTTGTTTATTTTTCTAAGACAAAATTGTTATGTTCATTTGAAAGCTTTTTTTAACAGCAAAGTGAAAAAACGCTATGCTTATATATATATATATATATATATATATATATATGGATGACATTTACCTATATATATATTGTTGTGACTTCTATTTTGTTTGCCTACATTTTTTGTTAAAAGAGAACAATTTCTATTTCTTTATCTGAAGAAGGCCTTAGAAAGGACTGGCCGAAAATTTATCGTAGCAAAAGAAAAAAATCCAGCACAAATATGAGTTCAGTAGTGCGAACAAATCTTGGATTGAAATTTCTTTTAGAAATTATAGAAGCCCGTAGAGTAGATCGGCTGGAGTGTAGTAGCATTAAGAGAAATACAAAGAATGAATTTAATAGTCAGAACAAATCTTGGAATGATAAAAGATTCTTCTCAAAATTATAAAAAAAAAGTACCAGTGATTTTCATCATCAGTATAATTACTAATTATTATTATTATTATTATTATTATTATTATTATTATAATTGATTAACTTCATTCATTTATTACAACAGCTAAATGATAAATAAGCTGTTTTTCAGATTTCGTTGGTCGGTTTATTTTATAAATGGAAAATCTATTTAATGCCAAATTTCCTTTGGGACGACCACCTAAGATCGAACGCGCAAATAACAGTCAAATCCGCACAAAAATAATATTTAAATAATAATAATAATAATAATAAATTGAAGGAATTCCTGGATGTCTATGCCTCAAAGAGATACAAAAAATTGTTCTGACAAGTACAGCCCACACTTTACGAAGGACATTATCTATGAATTTTTTTTTTTTTTTTTTGTCAGTGGAAAGTGTCATGATGCCATTTCTAACATTAGGTCTCTGGGCGGGAGCCGGAAAGAAATGTGTAAACGCCAGAAATCAAAGAAGATAAAAATAATAATAATAATAATAATAATAATAATAATAATAATAATAACAACAACAACAATATCAGCAACAAAAACTACAACAACAACAACAACAATAATAATAATAATAATAATAATAATAATAATAATAATACTCACCCAGGGTAGCTGAAAGAAACATTCCCACGCAAAGGGACCATACATGTCTTTCAATGAACATGCTGGCCGTTGTTCCCGAGTGGCGGCAACTAAATTTTAACCCTGTGTCTTTGTCTCTGTTTTTAATGGAACCTGCCCGATGAAAAGGTGAAATTCCAGTGTGATACCTGTCTATGGATTGGCGGCTGTTTTTATAAGTACCGCCTGATGACTGTTCTGATTTAATTGGCGAATATATTCAGTTACAAGTCAGGAGTGAGTTACAGGAGAGAGGAATTAAAAAGACAATGACGGTGGGTGAGAGACATATGGGGAAGAAGATGATAAGAAGAAGGCGGTAACATACGTTGATAGTGATGTTAGGCTAAGTAAGTAACAATTGTGATACGGAACAAAGAAGAGAAGAGAAAGAGGGATAAGAGAACTGGCGGGACAATTAGTAGAAGAAGAAGAAGGAGGAGCAGGAGGGGGAGGAGCAGGAGGGGGAGGAGCAGGAGGGGAGGAGCAGGAGGGGGAGGAGCAGGAGGCGGAGGATTTGAGGCCTCAAGAGCAGGAGGGAAAGGAATAATTAATGATGAAGAAATATGATAATAAGAAGAAAACGATGACGAAGAAGAAACAAGAGAAGAGAAAGACAACGAAGAAGAAGAAGTGAAGAGCTGACGAATAGGAGGAGGAGAAACAATTAATAATGGTTAAAAGGGATGAGAAGAAGAAGAAGAAGGCGAATAATAATAAGAAGAAGGCGAAGGAGAAAGAAGAAGAAGAAGAAGAAGAAGAAGAAGAAGAAGAAGAAGAAGAAGAAGACCTGTTTGGTGAGGTAGTTACGTATTTATGTTCTTGGCACATTTATTTAGTATTTGAGGCGTTGGTATCCAATACCCCCCCACTTAGGACTTAGCACTGAGGAGAGCCCTGCCCTAGTTTTAGGATTCCCAGGACCATGATTTTCTCACAAAAATAGAAAATATTCTGGCGAGCTATTCAGACCTTTAGAGCTAAGAACCTCCATGCCATATACACAAGGGCGATACCCTTCGTATTCCATTAGTAAAAAGAAGTTCCATTCAGACTTCTTCGTAGCAGTCGATAGTTTATGAGGGGGATACTTCCCTAATGACTACAATCTTAACCTCTTCAAGCCTCGTGTCAACAGTCATCTACATTCACTCCCCGCCTACATTCATAATTTTGTAACCCTCTGCATTGAGTGTCTCTTGGGCCTTGTATGAGTGAACATTTAGTAAAAAATGATTAGAAAGAAGAACGGATACTATATTGTGATCGGATATTAATGCGCAATAGGAGTAGATAGGTTCGCTTATTGTCCAGTTCACAC
>CAHIKZ030004986.1:2780000-2917500 GCA_903632075.3 Acanthosepion pharaonis | reverse complement strand
CGATGCCCCGGGAGTGAAGAAAAGTATACCTCGAATAGCACTCGCTCCTCGGCCAATGAATGCTAAATGATTCCTTATAAGGGCGGGGGTGTTATAGTGATACAAGTCTTAATAATTAACCCATACTAGGGGTACTTACCATAACCATTACTGGTAGATTAAAGAAGCGACAAAAATCATTATCTTACACGTATATTAAACATTTATTCATATATGAGTTTGATTGATCATTGAAGTTAAGCAACGTAGAGTAGTACCTAGAGGGGTGGGAAACGTATGAATCCACTTCCAGTTCCCCCAGCTATAGGTTAATTATTAAGACTTGTATCGCTAAATCATTATTATCCAAAAAAAAAAAATTCTTACAATCTAAAATTTTTTTTCTGGCTTTAAGCAACCTGCAAAGGGTTGATAATTCGTAAAAAAACGAATCAATCAATTAATTAATCTTATCTATCTATTTATTGTTCATAGGATATCAGCTATATCTCCATTCTACCGGACAATCAAATTTCATCGTTCGCCTTTTAACAAAAAGATATTTCTGTAGCGCGCCCTGGGTATGACGATAAACTACATCCGGCAGTAAGATTTTTTTTTTTTTGAGGCGCGTGGAACTACCTCTTAATTGCTATGGTTCCAAAGTTCACCCTGACCTGGGGTTATAGCAGCTGTTAGGTTCCCAGATATGGGCAATTAGTAAACCCTGAAACAAAAACAAAAATAATACTAATGTATCAAAATAGATTTTCATAGTAAAAATACCAGCAATGCCTTATATATATATATATATATATATATATATATATAAATTAGCAACATTACATATAGTAATTACTTCAAAACATTAAAGAAAAAAATGTCATTAAATGACCCATAAGGAGTTGATATACCGTTAAACAAACAAATCAGTTAACTAAATCCTTTCTGTGGCTAAAATCCAAGACTAAATTACGGAGACATTAAAAAATAAAAAATAAAAAAATAAACTCAACAAAAAAACAGTAGACTGATGGATATGAAGACAAAGTCATATGTAAATGACAAATAGCGAGAATTCTAAAAATAAAAAGAGGGGAAAATTATTTACAATATTTACATTGTCCGGACCGTTGTCTTCGTCTTTGAGACCGTATTCACGACGTTACGGCCGTTGTACGCTCCGGCCTTCTTCAGATGATTGGTATTTCGAACTGAACATTTTATTTCGTCAACCGGGAGAGATTGTTCTAGTTCCACGTGCCATACCTCTTGCAGATATCTACAGTAGCAGTAATCTCCCTTTAAATCCACCCTCCCGGTATCGAACTCACAGCTATATGTGTCAAGTCACTGGATTCAATCAACGCTTTTATCCACTGGGCCATGTGTCATTGACGACCTATGGCCCAGTGAATATGGCAACAAAGATGATGACAACAGTAAGTGTGTTACATTGTAAATAATTACAATGCCTCATCTAAGAAATATAGACGGGTAGGGAAAAAAGCCCATTTGTCACACTTGCCGTTAACAGGGTGTCCGGATCTTCTTCCGTGTGCCATGTCCCTTCAGGACCTTGGCGATTATGCCTCTCCACAATCTCCTGTTCCTTGTAGCTCTTAATACATTTTTGTCTTTTTGCCATCACTCCCAAACCTTGTTCTGCCATCCATTCACTCAAGCTTACCGGGTAGGTTGGACCTTACTTGTCTCTTCAATCTGTCCTGTGAGTATCAGATTTTCCAAGCCCTCTTTTCTAATTATGCTCCCTAGATATTTCGACTCTCTCATTCTGATGTCAAGTATAAGTATCCTTTTTGGTGCCATTACCTCTAGAACTTCGGCCCATGGTATTTTCCGAATCTTTCTGTAGAACCTCATTTCTGTTACTCTAAGTCTCTTCTTCATCTGTGAGGAGATTGCCCAGCACACTGCCATATTGGATGACTTCCTTTCTTTTCCTCCACCACTTGGAATACAATCAAAATAAAATAGTCCATTATCTATGAGATACTGGCAGGTGGTGGAGGTTGAATTTTAGTTTAAAATAGAAAAGAAAAATGTGACATAAACGACGACTTTTCTCTTTGGCTGAGTCATTTTTTCATCTCCCAAAATAATCCGCCATTTTCAGAGCAAAGATATTGTCACGATGTATCGCCAGTACACCTACAGATAAAAGAAATGCTGGTGTCGACATTGCAAGGGAGATAACTGTACACAAAATACGTCACATTGTGTCGCAAGGCTAAGGGAGATAATTGTTGACAACTAAACGTTAAACATAAAAAAATGGCGTATTAAATTGACCTTTTATTATACAAAAGGCAATATAAATTTTATATGTAAAGAAATATAAGCTGCAAAAACATATATTCGATTAACATTTTATTGTACGCCTTTATACAGGCACTTTGATATTATGTAACCGGCATTATTAATCTTATTAATCTTTTATCCTTTATCAAACAAATACAAAAATATCTAGGAATATCTAGCAGAGAACCGAAATCAGTCAGTCAGCCATGTGCCATGGGTGATACACACTTAGGCGATCATGTATCGAAAGATACATGACTGGCGAGGCAGATTTTTTTCCTGCAGTAGGTTGCCATTTTTTTTGCAGTTGACCAGTTGCCATCCAAGGCTATAGAACCCGGTCTGTCCTGCTATTTTCTCATAGCTGGGAGGGAGAAGAAGAGGATTCATACCTTTCCCAAGGGTATTAGCATGTAAGTGACTGTAATGGATTCGACTCGACTCTCCGATTTCTCAATCCGAGCCGTTATCCATTACTCCACCGTGCCTCACGAAAAACTGAAATCCGAAGGCGTATTGGGATAGCCAAAGATGCAATCCAAAAGCTAAGCAGAGTATTACGAAATAATAAATAAAAAAAAAAACAAGAAAAAGAGTACTAATCTGTTATGTGATATCTGTCCTCCTGTATGGCAGGGAGTGCTGGATAATCTCCTTAAGGGAGAGGAAGAAATTTGAAGTTACAGAAATGTTCTACAGAAGGACACTGAGGATATCATAAAGCGAACACGTGAAAAATGGACCCCCCCCCAAAAAAAAAAGCAATGTCATACTTAACATCATGAAGAGACAGTTGAAATTTCTCTGGCATATAATGAGGAAAGAGTGCTTGGAAAATCTGATACTCACAAGACAGATTGAAGAAAATACAGAGAAAATCAACGCATAACATACTTAGTGAGATTCAATGGATGGATGGCGGAACAGATTTTAGGAGAAAGAGCAGAAAGACGAAATTCATTAAGAGCTACAAAGGACAGGAAGTTGTGAAGAGCCATGATCACCTACGTCCTGAGGGGTCCAGCGCATAAAGAACACGATTATTTAACTGTTCCGACTTCCAGAAGATTTTACCATTTCTCAGAATTTTTCTTTGCCTTACTTTTGTGTTTTATTCTCGTATAAATCTTGTTTAATGATGAACCATGTTTTCTATCGGATTAATGTTTGGAGAGACTGGGATTATTCTATTAAATCGGTGTCTTTGAAATAGCTTCATATGAATACATTCTTTAGCCTAAAAGGTTCTTGGTTGTGACCTAGACCAGCGGTCACCTATCATCGGGTGGCGGCCGATACCAGAGCGTGGAACATTTACTACCGGGCCGTGGACCATATGAAACCGGGCCGTACAGAAAGAAAAAAAATCATTTTTATTTCTCCATTTTATTGACTATCGCGGTCTTATTTATTGTGTTTTGCTATGTTCGTGACTGAAACCACCCCCTATCGCCGTTCTGTGGGAAAATTGTCTTGCATAATATCCGGTCCGTGGCGCAAAACAAAAAAAAGAAAAAAGAAAATTGGTAACCGCTGAACTTCAGGGTGATCCGAAAGTACTGTCACCCATACATAATATAATTTTCTATTTCAAAACACTGTGGGGTATAATCAAAGAGAGAGTTTCACATGAACGATACCAGAATACCTATCGGTTAAAGGACGCCGATGGGAGAACCTTTCCGGCAATCAACAAAGCACGGCTTCGTAACATATCACATAGTATAGGGCGCCGCATCATTTTGTGCCATGAATTTGATCGTGTTCATACAGACCTTCTCGATGTGTGACAGCGTCAATGAAAGTGAAGAGACTGAATCCAATACATGTACTTTGTATTATTGTATTGCTTGTTCTTCTATTGTTCTCAGTCCTTTTACATAAGGGGTGATAAAGACTTTAGGACCAGCCTGTATATTAGAGCATTCGTGATGTAATTACGTTTAACCTGACAGGATATAAAAGCAAATCTAATTTATATATATATATATATATATATATATATATATATATATATATATATATATATATATATATATTATAAATTAATTTATATAAAATATGTTTTTTCCGCTACACAGTTCTAATCATGTTTCAAAAATGGAAGCTAAAAGCCACGAATTTAATTTTGCAATTAAATTAAAGACATTAGTTCCATTAGTTCATATATATATATATATATATATATATATATATATATATATATATATATATATATATATATGTGTGTGTGTGTGTGTGTGTGTGTGTGTGTGTGTGTGTGTATATATAGAAAATAGGAAAGAACTCGTTAGGTAAATAATTCAAAGTTCTTTAGTATTTTTCTTCTTATTTTATAAAAAATAGTGCTCGATACAAAAGTAGAGCATAAATATAATTATTTATTTAAAAATATGATCCCAACACGGTACATAAGAGTTCTCATATATTGAAGTTTTCGTCTCTTGTTTTGAAACACGAGAACTCTTATGTAGCGTATTGGAATCATATTTTTAAATAAATAATTATATATATATGGTGGACCGAAAGCGTTGTCACCCCTATATAATATAACAACGCTTTGTGGGGTATTATCAAGGAGAGAGTTTCACATGAACAATACCAGATTACACATCAGTTAAAGGACGCCGGTCGGAGAACCTTTGCAACAATCAACAAAGCACAGCTTCATAAAATATCACACAGGACATGGCGCCGCATCATTTTGGGCCATGAAAATTACAGTGTCTATACAGAACTTCTCGATGTGTAAGAGAGTCAATGAGAGTGAATAAACTGAATCCAGTACATTTGCTTTGTATTACTGTATGATTTATTTTTCTATTGTTCTCATTACATTTTGGTAGGGGGGTGACACTACTTTCGCATCCTCCTTGTAAACTGCTTTAAAAATGTCTTGTCTAGAAACTTATAATTCTCTGCATTGATGTTGACACCATCATCAATTTTGAAGGGACACTGCCAAGAATACCTGACCAAAACATCCATCCAACTTCACAGCTGTTGTCTTCTTGGTTAGCTTTCTACTCGCTCGGTCATCAGGTTTATCCATTGTCATTCTCTATACATTATAAAAGAAAAGAAGAAAAAAAAAAGGAAAGGAAAGGGGCACCTCGAGGCGGTGTAATGGTTAACAATTTTGTCTTGCTAGATCAGTTACGACTGAAAAGTGAGCTCGATTCTCACAAGGTGCCCCATACGTTCGGCCTTGTGCCACATCTAAGCTACGCTTGGAAAATCTTAGGGGCACCTCGGCGTGGTGTAATGGTTAGCAAGGTCGTCTCGCTAGATCAGTTACGAATGTAAAATGAGCGCGATCCTCACTAGGTGACCCTACTTTCGGCCTTGTGCAACATCTAAGATACGCTTGGAAAATCTTAGGGGCACCTCGGCGTGGTGTAATGGTTAGCAATGTCGTCTCGCTAGATCAGTTACGACTGAAAAGTGAGCTCGATCCTCACTAGGTGGCCCATACTTTCGGGCTTGTGCCCCAATATAAGGTATGCTTGGAAACTCTTAGGGGCACCTCGGCGTGGTGTAATGGTTAGCAAGGTCGTCTCGCTAGATCAGTTACGACTGAAAAGTGAGCTCGATCCTCACAAGGTGCTCCTACTTTCGGCCTTGTGCAACATCTAAGCTACGCTTGGAGAATCTTATGAGCACTTCTGCATGGTGTAACGATTAGCAAGCTCGTCTCGCTAGATCAGTTACGACTGAAAAGTGAGCTCGATCCTCACAAGGTGCCCCATACTTTAGGCTTTTTGCCACATCTAAGCTACGCTTGGAGAATCTTATGAGCACTTCTGCATGGTGTAACGATTAGCAAGCTCGTCTCGCTAGATCAGTTACGACTGAAAAGTGAGCTCGATCCTCACAAGGTGCCCCATACTTTAGGCTTTTTGCCACATCTAAGCTACGCTTGGAGAATCTTATGAGCACTTCTGCATGGTGTAACGATTAGCAAGCTCGTCTCGCTAGATCAGTTACGACTGAAAAGTGAGCTCGATCCTCACAAGGTGCCCCTATACTTTAGGAGAATCTTTTTGGTGTAACGATTAGCATCTCTCGCTAGATCTTACGACTGAAAAGTGGAGAATCTTTTTGCCATGAGCACTTCTGCATGGTGTAACGATTAGCAAGCTCGTCTCGCTAGATCAGTTACGACTGAAAAGTGAGCTCGATCTTCACAAGGTGCCCCATACTTTAGGCTTTTTGCTACGCTTGGAAAATAACTATACATTACAAAAAATAACCCTAAGAAACAATTTTTTTATAAACACCTTCATCTAACGCACACGTTCAAATTTGTTGTGTTAACTTAAAATTCATAGTTTAGTTGCTTTCACGACTTAAGCTAATGTTAATGTTTTCTCTGTTTACGCCCCGTTCACAATAACAGATTGTTTAAATATTTTCATGCTCGTTAATCTACTTTTCTTGTTTATTAACCTTTAATATTTTTTCACATCTTTTTTGTGACATTCCTAGCGTCAGTTTTTGCCCTTCTTTTAACAATGTTTCTAATTACATTTTTTTGTTTTATCGTTGTGTCATGTCTGTCCTCTTTTTCACATTAACCAGCATTTTGTACCTATAACTCAATAAGAGGCTTGCGGCCATATCCCTTCGAAACATCGGTTCTCGTACGAACACCGAATTTAAGCAACGCTGAGCCAGGTCACTACCTAGATGAGTGACCGCTTGGGAATACCAGGTGGTGTACGCTTGGATGTGCCGGTGGTGAGAACTGGAGATCGGCGAGCCGAGTTCTAATTCCAGTTGGTTCGTTATATACATTTACGCTCAAATACCTTTTGGGAAAGGTACGAATTCGTTTCCCCCCAGTTATGGGTTAATTAGTGGGACTTGAATCAATGAAAATCATTATTATCTCCAAAAATTCTTTTACAATCTAAAACTATTTGATGGCTTTAAATAACCTGCAAAATTTAATAAGCCAATAATTTTGGTCACTTAGGTGTTCATACCCAGGGTGGTCGGCATTGAACCTGTCATTTATTTCTGTGATAATTCAAATTCATTTTACACGCAAATATCTTTGGAAAAGGTACGAACTGAACTCTTGGGTTAATTAGCAGGTCGTATCAGTAAATTATTAGTATCTCCAAAATATTCTTACACTCTAAAAATATTTTCTGGATTTTAATAATTCGCTAGGGGTTGATAAACCGTAAAAATCAAATCAATAACTTTCATGTTTCCCTTTTGATGATTTAATCTTTCTTACGACACATGAAAAGCATTATGGATCTGACATTTAAAAATGCAACGATTAATAAATAAATTAATAAATAAATTAATAAATAAATTATTATATATGTTTATTTATAAAGATTTTGAAGATCCCTCAAGTTGAATTAATAAAATATCATGCATAAAAAGAAAACAGAAATTATAAGCTGAAATCTACATTTTATATCTTTATGTTTAATTACTATTCGATTCCGAGCACACCCGCCTGCCAAGGCAGCTAGCAAATCCCTTATGATGACGCCAGCTCAGCCCCATTTCAGAGTCGATTTATAATGCATCTATGCTGAACGGAACTTAGTCGCAATTTCTGAGAGAGAGAGAGAGAGAGAGAGAGAGAGAGAGAGAGAGAGAGAGAGAGAGAGAGAGAGAGAGAGAGAGAGAGAGAGAGAGAGAGAGAGAGAAATCTGGCATGATCAGTTTTTTGAACAATGCCAGCACTCTCAAACACTCGGTCACGACGACTTGTGACTACGTGCTAGCACATCCACCTTCAGGTCTTTTAAACATTACTGTCTAGCCATTTTCACTCACAATTAAATGGTTTAAGGCTTGTATCAACTCGTGCTATAGTTCTTTGGCAACTTTCTAAAGTTACCATTATTACCAAGAAGTCACTTCCCTGACAAATCAACGATGGTGAGATTCGAACTTGCCAATATATATATATATATATATATATATATATATATATATATATATATATATATATATATATATATATATAGCACATATTTGCTTCAAATCCCATCTTAATCTGCGAGGAAACTGTGAGGGAATTGTCCCACATTCAATACCATATTGGGAGGGCTGGCATGACATGACAGGTCGGTACCATTTTCTATGTTTCTAATGAAATTTTCCCATTTCTTAATACTTTGTCTAGCTTTTTGGAAGGCATCTTTCCCTATTCCGGGATGCCTTCATTTTTTTGTCACGTTGTCGCTCTCTGTTAAAGCACTTCCCATGTTGTTCAATATCTATACGTGTTTCATTTTGATATCGATACACAAATAAACTTAAATTGAACTGGCATAAAATGATTTATTCGACACCCGTAGAATATAACCAACCTCACTATTCTTACGTATATAAGAGTGCTCTACTTTAGGTTCTTTGATAAATTTTTCAATACTCATTACAAAAACATGCTTGAATGTTATAACATGAAAAGGACAGTACGCCTAAGAAACGCTATGAGAAAACAGTGATCCATTTTGAAAAATCGCTAAGCGTGAAAGTTCGATAGATCCTAACGACCGGTGTGCATTCCTTAAATAGGGAAAGGGGCCATAGTTTATCATAATGGGTACCCGTGGCCGAATTAGTAGAACACATTTCGGTTAAAGTGGTGTCTTCTATGATGGAAAAAGTAAATTTCAGTCTTTCAATCTATCGGCCAGTTGACTTTGTTTTCCCTTTTAAAATAATAGGAATGTTATTTTAAACACGTTTATATAATAATAATATATATATATATATATATATATATATATATATATATATATATATATGCATACGACAAGCGAGAGAGAGAGAGAGAGAGTGTGTGAGAGAGAGAGAGATGGCCATATCCAATAATAATGAACATAACTTACTAAATGATTTAAAATGTAACTATTGTATTGAAATTATAATTGTACTATGGTTAAATAAAAGTTGTGTTATTTAGAAATTTGTTTATCATTATTGGAAATGAGTAAAAGCAACTATATATATATATATATATATATATATATATATATATATATATATATATATATATATATATATAAATTTCTCCGATTTAACCAGTAGAGAAGACAATATTTATGAATAAAAATGACAATAGAAAAACTAGTAATTGCTGACACGTTTCGTCCAATGTGGACTTTATCAAAGCAAAATACGATCGTATTTTGCTTTGATAAAGTCCACATTGGACGAAACGCGTCAGCAATTAACAGTTTTCCTATTGTCATTTTTATTGATATATATATATATATATATATATATATATATATATATATATATATATACACACATATATATATATGCACGCATATATATATATATATATATATACACACACATATATATACACACAAGCACACACACACACACACACTATATATATATATATATATATATATATATATATATATATATATATATAAAAAATTTGTCTATTTTGGCAGAAATCCTTCTTTCATGCACATTTCATTGAATACGACACACAAGGTGCTTTGATTTAATTTTTTAATACAATTTCTCATATGTTCTAATAATTTCTTTTTCTTTTCAGATGATAAATTATATAAAAACTGTCCGAATGTTCTTTTTATCCGAGCACTTTCGGCTATACATTTAGCCATTTTCAAGGATGAAATATTTTAACTGTTAAATAAGAAATGTCTTGACCGTGTTTTGAAAAAAAAATGGTAACATTATATAAATATATATATGCAACAAACTACTTCTTATTGAGAAATTGTATAAAAAAAATAAATCAAAGCACCTTGTCTCTCGTATTTAATGAATATATATATATATATATATATATATATATGTGTGTGTGTGTGTGTGTGTGTGTTTGCGTGTGTTAAATTTCAGCTATATCTAAAATAGAAAAGGCCAATATATAAAAGAACAATATCCTATAGTGTTTGTGCTTTTATCAACAATTGTCCTTTTCCCGCCCATCGTTAGTTAGCACGACCGTCACGCTCTACCAATACCTCGTAAATAATGTACTGTTCCGTTTTGATCGCATGGGAAGAGGAAAAAAGACGCCACATGGTGTCAATTGAAGAAAGAAAGAATTTAATAGTTGTTTCAATGAAATGGAAAAAGTTGTCAATTTCAAATCTTTTCATTTGTATCCCTTCACTTCTTAAAAAATAACGACCTGCATTCATATTTATGATTGTTATTGCAATATTTTGTTAAAGTTGTTAAGCTCAAATATGTAACGATACGATAGGGGAATTTCTACGGATTTTTTTATTGTCGTAGAAATCGCCATGAGCTTATTCACTTATCAACTGAAGAATTAAGATTCATCAGAAAATTCAAAAAAAAAAAAAAAAAAAACAGTGAAATTTTTACGGTTATTTCTTGTTGATAATAATTTGTTTGTAGGGAAGTCGGCGACAATTAAAATACAACTGACAAAACGATTCGTCTACAGAAACTTATATTCGATTTAATAAAATATCCCATATACCCGGGTATAATAATAAAATATCCACTATACCCGGGTATAATAATAAAATATCCCATATACCCGGGTATAATAATAAAATATCCCATATACCCGGGTATAATAATAAAATATCCCATATACCCGGGTATATTATTATTTTATTATTTACCATGTTAATCAGAGCTCCTAGACATTTTATAACCATCATCCGTCGTTTACCAAATGCCACTACCGAGTGAGTTACTTAATTCTGTTTATCGGCAGAATACAGCGGCCATTGTCATTGTTGTGGATTGGACGGGACCTCACTAACACAGATTTAATTCCTTTTAAATGCTTAGTTTATCTTTTTATTTGATTAATGGGTTCAACCCCATCTCTTGCATATCATTGTAAATATTCCAACACACTTCCCAAATTTTTATATATTTTTGTAAAAAATAAAAGTTTGCACATATATATCCAGAAATGTTTACCATCATGGGCTTACTATTACTTATTATTTCCCATGTTAATATGAGCTTAAATAAATAATGTATGTCTCTTCTTAAGAAGTGACATACACTACTTAGTTTCAGAAAATGAATGAATGAAAGAAAGGTAGATAGATAGACATTCAGTGAAATTGAAAAAGGTGTCAATTTCAAATCTTTTCATTTGTACCCACTTCTTAAAATAATGACCAGCATTCATTTTTATGATTGTTATTGTAATATTTTGCTAAAATTGTTAAGCTCAAATATTTAACGATGCAATAGGGGAATTTCTACGGATATTTTATTGCCGTAGAACTCGCCATGAGCTTATTCAATCATTAGCTTAGGAATTAAGATTCATAAGAATATAAATTTTCACGAGTTAAAACTAGTGAATAATAATAATTAGTATTCATATATATATATATATATATATATATATATATATGAATATTAATTATTATTGAATTAAGATATATATATATATATGAATACTAATTATTATTATTCACTAGTTTTAACTCGTGAAAATTTATATTCTTATGAATCTTAATTCCTAAGCTAATGATTGAATAAGCTCATGGCGAGTTATATATATATATATATATATATATATATATATATATATATATATGAAGAAATATCGTCTTAAGATGTGCTATATTTATGGGATAAAGTGCTCAATACCAGAGATAGAGCGTGTGTAGATTTAAAAGTGAACATAGAAATCAACACTTAGAGAAACAGTCTGTTTCATGCTAGATGCAATCGTCAGGCGACGAACAGAACTCGTGGCCTGACGATTGCATCTAGCATGAAACAGACTGTTTCCTCTAAGTGTTGACTTCTGTGTTCACTTTTATATATACGGGTACGGTGAGAGATTCGGTGTAATATCCCCATAATATATATAGACAGGTAGACAGAGAGAAGACTGAAAGAGAGCGCCATTTTAATATACTCATTATCTTTTACGACATCACACGATGTTACACTTATCAAACACTATTGCGGTGCGCCTAGAAATTTCACCAGTAACGTTTATTCCAAGTGTCATAGGTGTTTCATGCCTTTAAAACCAGCATCCCCTCTCTTCTCCCAGATTTCCATAGCAGGAGCGATCATTTCCTGGTTAGATTCTGGTCAGTCCTCTGTTATATGAATCCACGTAAATTTTCATGGCCTCTTATTGGTTTGATTATTTTCGGATTTTAGCCAATGAAAATTAGTTTTACCATTTTTGAGGTTTTCGTTTTATCTATTTAATGACGTTGAATGTTCCCGCCAATACTTTGATATCTAAATCACATTGTCTCTTCTTTATCGATTATTTTTTTAATTTCATAGTATTATTGTGCAAAGTTGTCCTAAATCTCTGTTGACAAATTTTAAGAAAACTGCAGCGAGCTTATGAAACAGGTTAAGAGTATTGGCAAGGAATTCGTGCAAAGTCTTCCATCTTGAAAGATCTTCGAAAGAAAAAAATACAAGAACAACAACAAAACAAGGACACGAAGAGTAGCTTTACTGAGATTCCATTACAATCGATTAAACGTTACATGATTTAAAAGAAAAACTATTTTGACAGAATTCCATATCCGCCCGAAGGTTTTTAAGTGAATATATTTTCACCATACACGTTCAAAATAGGAGAGGTGGTGTTAATCCCCCACACTAGGAAAAGCAATGTGTGAAAATGTTCTGTTGCTATGACAACTGCTTATCTGTACACGAGTTCCTAACTGGAAGGGATTTAGAGGGAGCGACTGTGTAGCCACTTGATGTTGGTATTTTGATGCAAAGATCTTTCAAATAGATTAGGTCTTCTTTCCAAAAGGAAAAAAGTAAAGGAAGAAAAAAAAGGTACAGGAGGAGAAGAAAGAAGAAATCTGAAAAGGAGGAAAAAAAAGGAAGAAATCTGAAAAGATATAATAATAATAATAAGGAATAATAATAATAATAATAATAATAATAATAATATGAAGAAGAAGAAGCAGAAAAGAAAAAAGGAGGAAGAGGTTTTTTTTTCCAAAAGATATAATAATAATAATAATAATAATAATAATAATAATAATAATAAAAACAACGGGGAGGTGAAGAAAAAAAGCAAATAAAATAAAATAATAAGGAAGAAGGAAGAAAGGGGAAAGGGGAGAAGAGAAATAAAAAAAAATTTTCTTCTCAAAATAATAATAATAATAATAATAATAATAATAATATGAAGAAGAAGAAGCAGCAAAAGAAAAAGGAGGAAGAGGATTGGGGGGGATTAAGAAGGAGGAATTTTCTTCTCAAAGATAAAATAATAATAATAATAATAAAATAAAATAATATGAAGGAAGAAGGTGAAAAAAAAAAGGAGGAAGAGGATTGGGGGGATTTTTTTCTTCTCAAAGATAAAATAATAATAATAATAATAATAATAATAAAAACAACGGGGAGGTAATAAAAAAAAAGGGGAATAAAATAATAATAATAAAAAAGAGGGGGAATAAATAATAATAAGAAGAAAGAAGAAGAAAGAAAAAAGGGACGAGAGAAATAAAAGGAAAATTTTCTTTCTAAAATAATAATAATAATAATAATAATAATAATAATAATAATAAGAAGAAGAAGAAGAAGAAGAAGAAGAAGAAAGAGGAGGAGAATGAAAAAATAAGAAGGAGGAATTTTCTTTCAAAGATAAAATAATAATAAGAAAACAATAGTGATGAAGGAAAAAGAAGGGGAAATTTTCTTTCAAAGATGAAATAATAATAATAATAATAATAATAATAATAATAATAATAATAAGAAGAAGAAGAAGAAGAAGAAGAAGAAGAGCAGAAAAGTTTGTTAGTTAAAATAACAGACGAAGAAAAAGAAGAATGGTGGTGAGAAGAAAAACAAAAATGAGAAGGAAAAGAAGGAGATTGATTAGATTTTTTTTTTCATTCATTCATTTAGAAGAAGAAATACGTGATCCATAATCAGAGAAAAAAAATCTGGGAGGAAATCAGACGAGAAAATGTCAGTTGAAGAAGAAAAGGAACGAAATCATTAATTTAAAAAGCGACAGAAAAGTTGAGAAAAATGTTAAGAAATGTAAATAGGGAGAAGACGAGGAGGAAGTGGTGAATTTAGAAGAGAAGGATGTAGAGAAAGAACAGAAATACACAGTGAGTTCAGAGGAGAAGAAAACAAGACATAGGGAGAGGGGAAGAAGAGGACGCGAACATAAAAGAAACATATTAAGAGAGGGTGTATCAGAAAGAGAGTGCGTATGAATGTGAACAAGAGAATGAGGAAATGGTGGCCAAAACATGGCGGTCATTTTTACGACTCTGTTTTTTATAATATAATTTTTTTCTTTTCATTTTTTTTTTTAGAAACAAACTGAAAAAAAATAATAGAAAGGCTATAGAAGTGAAAAATAAAGACATAAATTACAAAAAGAAACATGAAGAATAAACGACAGAAAATATGATTACGTGATGCACTGTAGTGACAATTTTTATTTTCCAAAATGGCAGATTCGTGACCGGAAGCTTACGAAATTAGCTGTTTTTGAAAAGCAAGATGGAATGCCAACTGTTTCATCAATGAATAAATAGTCTTTTGAAATTTAAAAATAGCTAAGTGTGTGTGTGTATTTTTTTTTAATGACCTTCAAAGTAAAGCGAGATCTTTTTAGTTCAAGGCGGCGTTTCTGTTGAGTAAAAAGACAGGCTATCTACGTAATTTTCTCTTACAATGTTTACATATTACTTGTAATGTGTTTCAAATAGGTTACTAGTTTTAACCGCTTTGCAAATCAAAATTTTGGCATATATAATTTCATACCACCTGTTCTTCTTTTATGTATCAGATCATTTCAGGACGTGTGCAGTCATGGCTCTCGACGCCTTCTGTCATTTGTTGCATTATATTTATACTTCTTTTTTTTTTTGCATTTATAATTCTTGTTCTGCCATCTGTTTGCGCAAACTCATGAAGTAGTTTAATTTGTTTACCCTATTTCTTTTGCTTCCATTATACTCTGCGAATATTAAATTTTCCAAGCTTCAGCTTCATAATTCCCCACCCTGCCCCGTCAAAATATTGTTTTCTCTTCCTGGTCGTTCGTATTCTTAAGATGTCACCGTTTCTCCCGTCTCTCTGCATAGTGCTCTCAGTTGTAGCGGAAATGAAATGAAGAAAGAGCTGCCTATCACCACTGATAACGTCTGGTATGTTGTCTCTGATAAAAAAAAACAAAGAAAAAAAGAAAATGGCTGCCAACCCAGAACAGAGCTGGTACGAACCCCCCGGATGTCTGGGTATGAAAAAAATAAGATATCCATTAGGTTCCCGACGAGATAATTGGAACAGTGAGCTGAGGGGTGCTAGTTATACAAAGGATTCGTTTTGCTGCCAACTGCTAATGTTTTGGGCTCAATAAAAGAAGGCACATATATTGTTTTGTTTACCAGGTCAATGGACTAGAGGGATACGTTTTCCCAGATGAGGAAGAGGAGTAGGAGGAGTGATGATGATGATGATGATGATGATGATGATGATGATGATGATGATGCTGTCGTTGTTGTTGTTGTTGTAGTGTTTGTTCCGTGTCAGCGGTTGTCCTCTCCTCCGCTGCCTGGACAGAATCCTCGGATTTGTTCCGTAACACCTGTCCCATAGACGGGCTATGACTAACTTAGAGAAGCTATGACTAGCAAAGACCAGCGTAGATCAGTGGTCCGAGTGGAGACACCTGGGTCCCCATGTTAAAACAAACCGACCTTGTGCCACAGCCTTTACTCAGTGGGGAGTCAGAGCAATGGGCTGTGCTGATCGTATGACGTGATTGCCGTGCGATACAGAGCATTTCTGTCTGAGTTGGGACATATCTATCCATTGCTGATCTTTTTTTCTTTTCATGTGCCATGTCCTTTCAGGACGTAGGCGATCATGGCTCGCCACCTCCCTCTATCCTTTGCAGCTCTCAACAAACTCCTTCCCTCTGCTTCCTCCACCAAACCACGTTCTGTCATCCACCTGCACAAGCTCGCCAGATATGTCACGCGCTGATTTCTCTTGTCTTTCTTTCCCTCTATTTGACCCGTGAGTATCAGATTCTCTAGGCCCTCCTTCCTCATTATGTGTCCCAGAAACTTCAGCTGCCTCTTCCTGATGTTAAGTATAAGCCTTCTCCTTGTTTGTAACCTCTCTAAGACGTCATCGTTGCTCACATGCTCGGTCCATGATATCCTTAGCATCCTTCTGTAGAACCACATCTCCGTCGCCTCGAGTCTCTTCTTCATCATTGAGGAAGTCGTCCAGCATTCACTGCCGTAAAGAAGAACAGATTTCACGGAAAGAAATCCTGCTGTCCGGTAGTACTCTGCTCAGCTTTGGGAATGTGTCCTTGGCCATCCCAGTCAGTAGAAGTCGCTTTCTGTCTTTTCTTCATCTTTGAGGAAACTGACCAGCATTCGCTGTCAGGAGTAAAAACAAAATGGAACTTTTTACAAAAGGTATTTTTTGTAGATTAGGATTTATTGGACGTGGGATGTTATTTCGAACAAATATTCCACGTCATCCAAATTGAAATATGTTGGTAACACTGGTCTACAATAGGTAAGCTTCAGAAAAAAAAAAAGAAGCCAATCTAAGGGGTACAGGAAATAAAAACGATATCCCATATAGTTGCTTGATTCTAGATTTCAATATAGGGTCAGTCACTTATGCGTCAGGCGTGATACATGCTTAGGCGATCATGTATCTTCCGATATGCAGATTTTTTCCTCTCGGTAGGTTGCTATTTCTTACGGTAAACCAGTTCAAGACTATAGAACCTGGTCTGTCCTGCTATTTACCCATAGATGGGGGAGGAGAAGAAGAGGATTACATACCTTCCCCAAGGTTATTAGCACGCAAGCGAATGATTCGATTGGAATTCGAACTCGACTCTCCGATTCCTCAATCCAAGCCACTATCCATTACTCCACCATGTCTATAGTACCATATAGGGTATTAGTGTTATATGACTATTCTATCAAAAATGTTGTCTCTGCCCGATTATTGTTCTTCTAACAACCTTATTATATACAAGTTCTCTCTTATAAACTAATTATTATTCTCCTTTATAAATGTACCACTACTGATTCGCTAAAAATTAGCATACCACGATGAAAGAAAATCCCCAAACTTAATAAAAACAACGTTTTATCCTGAAAATATTTATGCTATTTGGGATTTTTTAAATTATTAAATAATATTTTATTTATCCTTTTTAGAATGTTAAAAATCTTTTATCTTTGCGGGAGAAAGGGGTAAAAATTAGTATAGTGAATTTTATCGTCTTTTTTTGCAGTGAAATTACGTTGATTTGGAAATT
The DNA here is from genome assembly GCA_903632075.3 of Acanthosepion pharaonis. Lineage (NCBI taxonomy): Eukaryota > Metazoa > Mollusca > Cephalopoda > Sepiida > Sepiidae > Acanthosepion > Acanthosepion pharaonis. The sequence goes on along the minus strand of CAHIKZ030004986.1, from coordinate 2,899,910 downwards.
CTTGTAAAGATCAAATAATTGTCGGATTTTAATTAATCTTTCAGAATTTATTCGCAAATGAATGAAAATTTTACTCATGGTAAAAATGTTTTTTACATTTGTTACTCCCACACACTTTTAATGAATTTCGAGAAATTAAATTTTGAATCACTTAATGTCCATATTAGTTAAAAACAGAATTCCTTGGTCAATTTAAATCAATTTCTTTTTGTAAAACAGTAAAAAAAATCTGCTATGAATCGTAAAATAAAAAAATGCAATAAAATTAAGACATCATTTAATTAGAAAATAATTTAATTACTTTTATTAATAAGATAAATTATGGACGTTAGTGACTTAAGAAAAAAAATTAGATGAATAATGAATTTTTATAAGAATTATTTTAATTTAAAAAAAAATAATTACAATAATTTATAAAGTTTTAGACTTTTTAAAATTCTGTCTTAATTTGTCCCTCTTACGTTATATTTTCATCAAGTAAAACTATACTTACTAATCATAAATGAAAACAGTTATTACAATTTAGCGACACCCAATATTTTATAAAAAAAATTTCTATTTGTTTTTATGAAGGTGCCGATTTTTGTAAATACGGATGTACATACACGACATTATCGGAAAATAAGAGCGTAACTATAGTAAATTTAAGGCCAAAGTACTTAACATTCAACAAGAAATTAGATTATGGAGAATATTTTCCAAATATTGTAAGATTAATAAGAAGTTCAAGATTATATATAAAAGTCGCTCATGTCATATTCCTGAAGTAATTTTTATAGATATATCCACCATAGAAAAAATGGGTCAACTTCCGTTTGTCAGCCAATCTGTCAACACCTTAAATAATCAACTGACGCCGTGTTAAAAATGCATTTCTGCAATATTTTAAGTTTAAAGTGCGTATTATTTGTTGCAAATCAGATTAATTAAGCTTTAAATCAGCTAATATTACTCAAATAGAGTTTCAGAGAATTATATTTTATTTTTGAAAGATTTTTTAATCGAGAATTACATCGTGATGACTGACTTTTAGCGATTTCAAAACGAAAATTCTTTCCAGTCAATTTAAAGTAGTTTTGAAATACAGTAAAGCCAGTTGCTTATAGGAAAGATTAAATTTCACCTATTAGCTTGAAATTAAAAATAAAATAAAAACTTCAAGAAAGTTTTTTCATTTTTTAAATTCATACTAAACCTTAGGTATTACGCTTCCTTGCATATCTACTTTCAGGTCGATATGATTTTTTGTATGTCTCAGGTTTTAGTTTGATATTATTTTTGTAAATTATCAAATCTCTTATTGATATTTGTTTATATTTCGTCCTTTCCCGTCCATATATATATATATATATATATATATATATATATATATATATATATATATATATATATATATATATATGTAAAATGTAACAAATCCGTTGGTATAAAATCCAAATGGATCCTAGTAATATAAAATACTAAAACTGATCCACAAAAATAGTCTATTCCCCACATGAGGTAATTTTGGATATATATATATATCATTTGTGTAATTAGACAACAAATTTTCTTTTAGGCATGTCTGATTAAATAAATTATAAACATTATGGCTGTTTATTTTTAGCATAATCCGTTCATATTCACGGATATTTTCCGTGTATTACAATCAAATGATGCAAGAAATGCTCTGCAAATAAAACTCATCTTATCTGTTACAGTGCATTTCTTGCATCATTTGATTGCAATACATAGAAAAAATATTCGTGAATATGAATGGATAAAAATAATTGATTGCAATACATAGAAAAAATATTCGTGAATATGAATGGATAAAAATAAGCAGACACAATGTTTGTAATTTATTTGATCAGACACGCCTAATTATATTAATAAATATACATATTATCCCTCACTGGTAGCACGACTCGTAGTTTTTATGCACATCGCAATCTTCAATATAGTTTTAAAGTGTGCTATATTTATGGGATAAAGTGCTCAATATCAGAGATAGAGCGTATGTAAATATAAATATAAAAGTGAACATTGAAGTCAACACTCAGAGGCGACAGGCTGTTTTATGCTAGACGCAATCGTCAGGCGGTCTGATATTGAGCACTTTATCCCATAAATATAGCACACTTTAAAACTATATATATATATATATATATATATATATATATATATATATATGTGTGTGTGTGTGTGTGTGTGTGTGTGTGTGTGTAGAAATATAGTTTTAAGGTGGCCTATATTTATGGAATAAAGTGCTCAATATCAGAGATAGAGCGTATGTAAATATAAACATAAAAGTGAACATTGAAGTCAAAACTCAGAGGCGACAGACTGTTTCATGCTAGACGTAATCGTCAGGCCGCCCGATTTAATGTTCACTTATATATATATATATATATATATATATATATATATATATATATATATATATATATAGTCATATCAGTGAAAACTTTGTGCGGACTGAAGAAGTCCTGAAGGACGAAACGTCGCACCGATTGTTTTTCAGTTTGTCATTCCGTTGCTCTTAGTTAATTATACGAAAACGTGACGAATACCATTTTCTGTTCAGTCACGACACACGTCAGGTTTAATATATGCGTCCCCCCACTGTCATCTTTTGAAACATCTTTGGCATTTGACCCTTGCGGCAACTGACATATTTCTTAACTGTTTTGACAGTTGCTGGAGGTGATATATATAAAAAAGTGTTTTCATTGTATCTGCGTAAGACGATAAACTACATCCGGCGGCACGGCCTCTGATCTGGCGATTGGAGGATTTGAGGTGCGTAGAATCATCTATTTATTGCTGTTATTCCAATGACCCGGGGTGGTATCACGTGTTTGGCTCACAGCGATGGTGAAATAGTGAACATCCAAACAAAAATCAAAACACTAAGAAAGTAGAAAAATGCATTTTTATAGTTAAAATAACAGCAATGCATTTTTATAGCAAAATGACTAACAATACATTTTTATAGTAAAATGACCAACAGAACTGTTTTATAATAAAATGACCAGCCATAAAATGACTAAAAATACATTTTTATTTGAAAATTCCTAACAATATGTTTTGTAGTAATGTGACCAATAGTACATTTTTATAATAAACTGAATAACAATACATTTTTATAGTAAAATGAATAACAGTACATTATTATAGTAAAATGAATAACCGTACATTTTATAGTAAAAAGAATAACAATACATTTTTATAGTAAAATGAATAACAGTACATTTTTATAGTAAAATGAATAACAGTACATTTTTATAGTAAAATGAATGACAATACATTTTTATAGTAAAAGGAATAAGAGTACATTTTTATAGTAAAATGAATAACAATACATTTTTATAGTAAAATGAATAACAGTACATTTTTATAGTAAAAGGAATGACAATACATTTTTATAGTAAAATGAATAACAGTACATTTTTATAGTAAAAGGAATAGGAGTACATTTTTTATTGTAAAATAAATAACAATACTTTTTTTTTATAGTAAAATGAATAACAATACATTTTACAGTAAAAGGAATAACAATACATTTTTACAGTAAAAGGAATAAGAGTACATGTTTTTATAGTAAAATGAATAACAATACATTTTTATAGTAAAATGAATAACAGTACATTTTTATAGTAAAATGAATAACAATACATTTTTATAGTAAAAGGAATAAGAGTACATTTTTATAGTAAAATGAATAATAATACATTTTTATTGTAAAATGAATAACAGTACATTTTTATAGTAAAATGAATAACAATACATTTTTATAGTAAAATAAATAACAATACATATTTATTTGAAAATGACTAATAATACATTTTTATAGTAAAATGAGTAACAATACGTTTTTATTTTAAAACGACCAACATTATATTTTATAGTATAATGACCAAAAATACATTTTTATAATAAAGTAGCAATCAATCAATTTTATAGTAAACTTTAAAACATGGTATACATTGTCAAAAATAACAAAAAATCAATTTGCTATGATTAATCCCATTTGTTGTAAAGAGAAAAAAATTCACCCCTCGTTTGATTTTGTAAAATTATTTGGGGAAAATGCAGCTAAGTAATTATAATTTAATCATGAAATAATATGATCCTCTTGTATTAATGTAGTGTCTGAAATTCCATTTTTAGATTTCGACATTTGATAAGCCATACCGCTAAACAAAACAACCAACGAAATCTTCCTGATTGTAAATAGTGATTCTTATATTCCTTAAAGCTTCCTCATTGCTCACATGCTCTGTCCATGACATTCTCTGCAATCATCAGCATGTCAGTACCGCATCTTTTCTGAATGTGTGGTCCAACATTAGCTACAACTCGGCGAGCACTTCCAAAATCCAACCAGCAATACATTTTAATACCAAAATTGACCATTACTACATTTTAATACCGAAAATGACGAACAATACATTTTAATACCAAAAATGACGAACAATACATTTTAATACCAAATTAACAATCAGTACATTTTAATACCAAAAATGACTATTAGTACATTTTAATACCAAAAATGACCATCAATACCGTTTAATACCAAAAATGACCATCAATACCGTTTAATACCAAAAATGACCATCAATACATTTTAATACCAAAAATGACCATTAGTACATTTTAATACCAAAAATGGCCATCAATACATTTTAATACCAAAAATGACCATTAGTACATTTTAGTACCAAAAATGACCATCAATACCTTTTAATACCAAAAATGACCATCAATACATTTTAATACCAAAAATGACCATTAGTACATTTTAATACCAAAAATGACCATCAATACATTTTAATACCAAAAATGACCATTAGTACATTTTAGTACCAAAAATGACCATCAATACCTTTTAATACCAAAAATGACCATTAATACATTTTAATACCAAAAATGACCATCAATATCTTTTAATACCAAAAATGACCATTATTACATTTTAATACCGAAAAAATGACCATCAACACCTTTTAATACCAAAAATAACCATTAGTACATTTTAATACCAAAAATGACCATCAATACATTTTAATACCAAAAATGACCATTAGTACATTTTAATACCGAAAATGACGAACAATACAATTTAATACCAAAAATGACCATCAATATCTTTTAATACCAAAAATGACCATTAGTACATTTTAATACCAAAAATGACCATCAACACTTTTTAATACCAAAATTGACCATTAGTACATTTTAATACCAAAAATGACCATCAATACATTTTGATACCAAAAATGACCATTAGTACATTTTAATACCGAAAATGACCATCAATACATTTTAATACCAAAACTGATCATCAATACATTTTAATAGTAAAATTGCGGACGTAGCATACATTATCGAAACAATTTTAAAAATTGCTATGAGTAAAATCATTTATTTGTAAGGAGAAAAAAGTTTTCACGCCTCGTTTGATTTTGTAAGATCATTTGGTGAAAAAATATCCAAGTAATTATAATTCAATCATTAATAAATGATATTCTCTTTGATTATAAAGTTTGAATTTTCGTAAATAGCAGTATAGTATCTGTTCTCATCTCTAAGAGTAATAGTAATATTCGCCATTTCCTTATATGGAAAACTTTCGTCACTCACTGACCAAACAACAACCAGTGTTTCCGTCGCTTGAAATCTTTCTATTAAAACGGTTTGCAGGAAAATCGATTTCTCATGTCCCCGAAGTATTATCACCTTTTCAAGTATAGAATTTCTAAAAGAAAAAAAAAAGAAAAGATTGCACCGCCTTGCGATTAATGGATTGTTTTTTTATCCTAAAACCCCCTTTTCTCAATAATGAAACGTCACCAGTCCCTCATTACTCTATTGCATTCTTAGCGACACCCGATATTTTCTATTTTTTTTTTATGAAGGTGCCGATTTTTGTAAATACGGATGTACATACACGACATTATCGGAAATTAAGAGCGTAACTATAGTAAATTTAAAGCCAAAGTACTTTGCATTCCTTAGTTCTACCAGTCCAGACCATTTCAGCTAGAACCGGTCAGTCCACATACACAGAGTCGACTCACCCTCATTACTCCCATATTCAACTGGCGTGGAAGAAGTTCCACTAAGACGGCTTCTTCCCCAGAACTGTTTCATTGTGAAACAGACTCCCAAGAGGATGCTTCCCGACTACTACAATCTTAATCTATTCAAGTCTAGGGTCTATCTCTCGTACATATTCTAATAATATGCACAACTTGCTCCCTCTTGCCCGTAACTCATTTAGTATTTCTTTACCTTAAGTGGCCTATGGGCAATGTATTGAGCGAACAGTAAAAAGAAATACTTTTTTGTTAATTTCCCCGTTGTTTTCATATATTCATTTGAATTATCACAGACATAAATGACTGGTTCAATGTAAAACCACCTCGGATACGAACATTTAAGTAACTAAATTGTTGTCAAACTTATAACCACGCCAAAAATATTGAATAGGATTGATTGATTCATTTTTTACGGGTTATCATCATTTTGCAGGTTAATTAAAAACCAGCAAATATTTTTAGATTGTATGAATATTTTTGAGATAATAATGGTTTTCACTGATACAAATCTTACTATTTAATCCATAGCTAAGAGGAGAAAAGGTGGATTCTTACCTATTTCAAGCATAAATATAACGAACCGAATTAGATTTCTCACTCCGAGTCGTTATCCATTGCACCACCCGCACATCCAAGCTTACTGCATATGCCATTCCCAAGTGGTCACTTATCGACAATACAGTTCAAAAGTTTCAGGAAACCCCTAGTAATTTTTTAAAATTAGCTCCTAAAGTAGTTGTTTTGTATTTTAAATAAGAGAAATTTATTATACATGGTTAAAAAAAAGTGAAACATGATTTTTTTTTTATTATGACAAAAAGAAAAAAAGGATTTTATGATTAAATTTTGCTCTCGTCAAAATATTCTCCTTTAGCTTTGATTGCTGCAGCACAAATTTTTGGCATCCATTGCAAAAGTTTCTCAAAGTATAAGTTTGATAATTGATTCCATTCTTTTTTCTAATGACTCTGAGAGTCGCTTTTTGATTTTTTTCTCTCCCTTATCTCATACTAATTCTGGAAGTCGCCTCAAGCTTTTGAACTGGAGTATAGGTGGTTACCAAGCTCATCGTTGCTTAACTTCGGTGAGCGTACGAGAATCGGTATTACAACGTAATATAGCCGTAAGCCTGCTGAAGAGCAGAAGAAGGATCACATTGCCCATGTCTATTTTAAGTAAGAAATTTAGCAAAACACCAGCTGCAACAAAGAGAAAAAAAAACGCATGTGAAAGATCTACAAGCACAGCAAATTATTTTCATTTTCTTTTACAGTGATTTTCACTCTTTACAAGGCTCAAGAATCACTCAAGGTAGAGCGTTACAGAGCAACTGGGGTAGTTTATGAGGAGATGTTGTGAAGATAACGGTTAACCCTAGACATAATCAGGTTAAGATTGTAGTGAACGGGGAAGCATCCTTTTGGGGTCAGTCCCACAGAGCAACGGGAAGAATTTGTTCGACTGGAATTTACATCTCGCCAATGGAGTCCGGTAGAAAGGAGGGTGGTTCGCTACAATGTGCGTTGTCTAGCAAGTCTTGAAGGTTACAACTGGGGGAACTAAGGAATATAAGTCGCCTGAACACACCTCCCATTGAAATAGTGATAGAGCAGCGAGAGGCTTGCGATGTTGTGTCTGTGGGGAAAAGGAGTTGCAAGGTGGAAAGTAATCCGTCACCCACAAGGACGCGGAGACGCTTTTGAGCTGTCGAGACTGGAAAGTGAGGACGGGGATGCTCCTGTCCATATATAGCAACAGTACTCCATTTTTTAGCCTGAGCTGTCTCTTGTAAAAGTACAGAATAGCAGGAGGAGTTAAGTACTTATTGGAGCGCTACAGGGAGCCGACCATTTTCACAGCACATACGTTGACGACTCTGGTAATTTCTGATAACGGTGACTATCGCTATTTACATGGCAACTGGCTGGTGACTATTGCTATTTTAATGGGAACTGTCTTTCTCTACTTTCAGTTAACTCTTTTTCACTCTGGTTAGAGCATCGGCCTTATTTCTGTCAGAGGGCACGAACGTTACACTCAATTTTAAGTTAAATTCATCAACCACTTCCCTCAGAGTCCCCAAACGACGCATGATAAGTAGCTCTGCCACTCCTTTTGCACGGATCCATTTTTCGTCTGTTATCGTAAGACTGATCCAACTGCGGACAGTAACCGAATCAGTTCGGATCTCGATCTCTTTTAGACACCATTTCAACGCGAGGTTTACACCTTTTATCGTAGCATCCAATTCAACGTTGATATGGTTGTAGTCAGGTTTCTTTCTTAACCACGCCGCATCTTCGACTTTCACACCATCGATCCCAATACATACATCAGTGGCCATACTGCTTGCGTCGCACCATACAACACCGTTTTCCAATTTGGGAACATGCCATCTCCCTCGAACTGGATCGTGGTGTCAAACCTCTTCCACAACTTCCCGCACCACACCTGTTGTTTTACTATCCACTATGTCTTCCCAATCGATTTCTTCTGCTCTTCTTTTCAAATAACTGCAGGCGATTCTAAGCCATCCAACTATTTGGTAGTGGCCCACCATTTTTCCGCAGGCAGAGAACAGTTCTCCTTGTTACTTGTGGTACGAAGGAGTTACATTCCTTAGTACCACAACTTTAGACCTTCACGGCTTGGACACATCATGCCACGTACATCGGGTCACATAATCCTTATTTCCTTTGTATTCTATTGATAAGTAGGAAGTACCACTCTGACCGCTTCATCCTGAGAACCGCTACTTTGTGGAACAGACTCCCGAGAGAATGCTTCTTCACTCACTACTCACCTGGGTCAATAGTTACCTGTGACGTCGTCCCCCCTGGTCGCAGCGTCGACTGTGTCGTTCGATCCCGTTCGCGACGCCAGCTGTTCGCTCCTCGCTGCTCCAAGTGTGACGTTCTAACCCTTTTGGTTAGATGAATACCAGCCTCGTTGTTCCCAACCCGCTTTCAACGCCTGGTTACCAGGGTAACTGCACTGATCTCCGGTCTGTCTACCCACGCTGTGATTAGATCAGACGGGATCAGACGGGATCAAACAGGGATTGGGCCGTATGCAAGCTGAGTCCAACGGGGGTGATAACACAAGAAAAATAAAACTCACAAGGTCAAAAATATTGAAGAAAAAGGTAACAACTTTTTATATCTATTTGCTCGTTACACAAGATTATTCCTACCTCCCGACCCGTTCTGTGGACCGTGGCACCACGCTTCTACCATACAACTTTAAGGCTTCGAGTTGCCTGCTCTCTAGAAATTTGCATTTGGGGTGTGGTTTGGTTTCAACACTGGGCGCTGATCTCTACCTGTCGTTCACGGCTGATTTCTTTCGCCGTCCGTGGCTGCAACTCTTCTTTCAGAGTCTGAATTACTGTTCACTCATCTCTGCCGTCAGTGCGCGAATTAACTTCTTCTCTTCGGCTTCGGTTGGACGAGCTTATTCACTTCGACTTGGGTTGGACGAATTTCTCACTTCGACTTGGGTTGGGCGAATGTCTCTTCTTAGGCCAAACGAACCGGCCTTTCTTGCCCGCAAAGGGGGCGAATGAACCGGGCCCGCAGCCCGCGCTCAAACTCCCTCGCCGTCCGCGGCGCAGCTGCAACTAACTCTCTCTTCAGAGTCTGAATTTTTGTTCACTCATCTCTGCCGTCAGTGCGCGAATTAACTTCTTCTCTTCGGCTTCGGTTGGACGAGCTCATTCACTTCGGCTTGGGTTGGACGAATTTATTCACTTCGACTTGGTTTGATTCCAACTTCTCCACTTCGGCCAAACGGGCTGCTTCACTTCGGCTTCTCTTGCCCGCAAGGGGGCGAATGAACCGGGCCCGCCGCCCGAGCTCAAACTCCCTCGCCGTCCGCGGCGCAACTGCAAGTCATTTCTGTCGGTTGGGGTCCCGCTTTTATTGAGGCAGTCAAAAACTGGGGTGGGTCTGTCGGCGCCAGGGTTTTCTTGATAATCCTAAATACGTATTATTTCTGATTTGGGATTTTCCATTTTCGGTAACTTACTTTCACTCCTACTTCCTTACTGTGCCTCTGGGGGGGCGTATACCCGCTTCCCCTGGTCCTTCGTATGTCAGGTGACCGCTCTCGACCAATGGGGTCCTGGTCGGGTGTCTATCCTCTTCCCTCATGTATCATGTGACCGCCTTCGGCCAATGAGACTCTGGTCGGTATCTTTCCTCCTTCCTTCGTGACGTCTTCAATCGGGCGTGGACAATCCATGGCTTTGTTCTGGGGGAAGAAACACCTTGCTTAAAGAAACAAAAATTTAAATTGTCCTTTTCGTACGAAAATGACGATCCCGGTTTCTTTTACACGCGGTATTTGTCAAACATCCTATCGCTAATTGGATACGATCTAAGAAAGGGATTTCTTAGACCTGTCGGCGTTTCTCTGAACGCAACAAAATATTTCATTCTCTTCCGGCCGATAATAAAAATCTGTATTATCTCAAAAAAAAGCATTTTCTAATCATCATCTTGTGTGGCTGTATTTTCAATTCTGGAATTGTCTGGGTTCTCGTATTAATGGATTGTCTGTATATCCTTAGATAAACTTCCCACCTGTTACCTATCATATTTTTTCCATTGTCTCTAAACTTTATTTCTTCAACCAAATTGATAACAAACTTCCATCCTCCGCGGACACGGAAGTAGGTCAGGTGCTTGACCTGATATTTTTGACATCTGATATGTGCCAGTCGAGCGTGTGTGTTTTCGCTTACGACCTGGTTTCGTATTATTTATTTTTCTCCTTTCCTTCCTCTTCCTCTTCTTTTCTTTCTTTCTCCCAGATCGCCTGAACGCAATTAAAGAATTATTCTCAACCCCGAAATATTTTTCAGCTCTAAATAATTATCAAATGGTTAACAAACCGAAAAAACAAATCATATATTTATGAACATCTCTTTTCAGTTTTCTAATTATGCATGGTGCCACATACCTATCCTACATATGCTTATAATATGCAATTCTTACTTGACCTCTTTACGTCTAGGATCAGCCATTATCTACACTAGATATCCTCATGATAGGCACTTTCTTCTTCCTCTTAGTTTCATTCAACAAACCCATCCGTTTACTATGAGTGTCGCTTGATCTTTACCAGATAACAGAAACCCCATTATTTGCAGACTTTCAACAGCAGCAACAGCTAAAATGGATAGCACATGTTAATTGAAGAGGAAATAATGACATATCCCAAAGAAAAGAAAAGGAAAGAAACGGCCATTAATACTAGAAAGAGCTATAAGCGTTACTGGGCCCGAGAAACCTATTTTCCTGAGAAAATTGTTTTAAGAGAAATATTTTATAAGTTTCAACTAAATACTAACTGCTCGGTCAAGGAATGTCACATGTTTTCCTTGAAAGGAAACGGCTAATATTACCATTACAATTTTATTTGAAAAAAAAAAAGGAAAATTATTTTGTTACAATGCAAACGCATATACATAAAAATGAAGGCATAATTAATTATTGATTATCGAATTTTATGTTTAGAGAAGAAAATCGTATCTTAAAATAGCTTTTCTAATGTAGACGATTGTAATAGATTTTGAAATGTAAGGGAAATAACTCTAAAATAATTAGGAGTTGCGTCCCTTGCACTGACTCTATTGGCTTGTAATCACATTAATATTAAAGTATTTGCCTACATAAGATGGGCGCGGCATTAGAACATTAAATATAATTTTTATCTTGTAAGGTAAAGTTTATTTAATAATAATGAAAAAAAAAAAAAAAATTATTGACTGTCGTAAGCATTAACTTCCTTCGATTTTGGTCTCTTCCGGATCCACCTTTTGCTGTACGGTAAATGTACATTTTAGGTATCACCAATAATTAGCTAAAAAGGGCATAACGTGATGAAAAAAGTTGATGTGGTTTTTGTGAGGTATGCTTCCAATCCGATTCTTGTAGTTTGTATTCTTATTATTATTATGATTTCTATGGGTCTCTGTTGTATGCACATTTTTTCAGGGTAGCAACCAGAGACCTAAGGTCAGAAATGGCATCGTGGCCCTAATCTTTCTTTTTTTTCTAATACTCAGTGGAAATGAGGCAAACTAAGACACCATGCATTCTATATATGAAAGCCCATTGTAATGTGTGAGCTGTATTTGTGACTAGATTTTATTGTATTTCTTTAAGGCTTGGCCTACCAGGGATTCTTTCAATGAGTCTATCGGAACCGTTTCCAATCAATCCGAGTACTCCAACTATAACTGGTATTATTGATATCCTCATTTGCTACAGTTTTGAGATTTCCATTTCAAGGTATTTTAATAGCTTTTTGAAGATCTTCGCAGATGCATTAAGAGTTTGCAGGAACTAGCATTTCAATGAGAAAGCACATTCTGTTTTTATGGTCTTTGATCATTATGCCTTGGCGATTAGATTTGATTGTTCTATCTGTGTGTGTTATATATTTCCATAAAGTTTTTATAGGTCCTATCTCTGTAACCGGGTCTGGGTGGTGTTCACTCCAGTTTCTTGCAATTTCTTTTGGAAAAGTTGCATGTTTTCCAGTGCAGATATTGGCTCACACTGTCATGCCGAGGTGCTTATTCAGTAGGTGCCAATATTGTGCAACCTGATACAAGATGGTCTGTTATTTCTGGATATTTATCAAAGAATCTGCATTTGGGTTCAACACAATTTTTTGTTTAAGAATGATATAATGGAATATGCATACACCTGTGTTCCCCCTCACTGGAATATGATTAGCTGGTGTCCGTCATAAATACAGACGGACATGAAGGTACGACAGAGTTTAAGTCTATGACGACGCCCATTGGACTACGCCATTGATAATCCTATTGGTCTACACATATTACGTGCGGCTACGACGAGTACCAGTCGATTACTGCTACCGTGTTCTACTTCGTTACAGTAGCTAAAACCACTTAGCTACTTCGTTCAAATATATCCCTTTTCGGAGCATATCAAAGAAAGAAAAACACTGTTAGAAACAAAGAAAAGAGCACTGAACTGTTATGCAATACGCCAGTGAATGTTGTACAATCTCCTCATACATGACGAACAGACAGAAATGTGGTTCTACAGAAGGATGCTGAGAATATTAAGAACTGAACATGTGAACAACGACGATGTTTTCGAGAAAATGGAAACAAAAGGGACACTTAAACTTAACACTGGGATAGGCGGAGATGCGTGAACTGTATTTAATGAGCTTAGTCCAACAGAAATTCATATGCAAGCCATACATCAAACTTCTAAGCGAAGAAAAACAGTTTACCTTGAAATAACAACATTTAAAAATCTATAAGTGTGTTCGAAGAATAACAACATTTAAAAATCTATAAGTGTGTTAATTAATAGAATATATATATATATATATATATATATATATATATATATATATATATATATGTGTGTGTGTGTGTGTGTGTGATATGTGGAAAATAAGAAAGAACACGTTAGGTAAATAATCCGGAGTTCTTTAGCATTTTTGTTTTTATTTAAAAAAAAACAAAAAAAAAAAAAAACACTGCTTCATACAGAAGTAGAACTTAAATTATAATTATTTTTTTTTTAAAATATGATTCCTTCGCTACATAAGATTTCTTATGTTTCAAAAACGAGAGCCGAAACCCTCAATATAATTATTAAAATTAAATTGAATTAAAGTATCAAGCCAATTTTCGCTTGAAGATGAAACAGGGCTTGATACTTTAATTCCTCCTGTTCAAGAGACCGAGGAGGAGTGTAAACCGGGCGATAGGCGAACCTATATAGTGACTCATAACAGGGAGGAGGAGAGGTGGATTAATACCTTTCCCAATGCAATTTTCATATAAGTGAATATAACGAACCTGACTGGAATTCGAACTCAGCTTTCTAATTTTTCATTGCAAGCTTTCATCCATTGCATCACCGACACATCCCAGCTTACGGCACTTCGATCTGTTGAAGTGATAATAAAGAGCTTTATCAAATAACAAAATATACTGTTGGAAGACTTTCAACAGCAGCAACAATAAAAATGGGTAGCACGTGTAATTAGAAGAGAAATTAATAATGTAATCACGCTAATTTTTCACAAAATCAAGAATAAAATGTTTGGTAGGGAAATCCCATCAATATCAGAAAGATCTACACCGGCGAAAATAAATAGTTAAAGATGGCTAAAGTTTTATTTATTTTAGAATATGTTTCTAATAAAACAATATAAATTAGTTTTATTTTGTACACTTTATGCAGAATTTATTTCTCTTTTGAATGATGTAAAAATTGTATATTTTTCTACAACTTGAAAAATTTTAATGCGGGATTAATTTGAATTATCCAAATTTGCCGACAAAATAAGTTTAAGACCGCATGGGTATTATGCAAATTATTTACCAAATGGGTGTTCACATGGCTGGACATTAATACATTATATAGTATAATAACTGAGTATTGTTATACAATTAATTTGGTATGGGAAAGTGTCGTATTCTTAGTCCAGTGACTAGATCAAAAATAGTGTTAACTCATCAACAAAACGTTTCCTTTATGAACATAAGCAAGCAATTAAAGTGCAGCAAAACTGCTTATGTTCAAGTTTGGAAGCTTTACCAGGATACTGGACAACATAAGGATAGGCAAATATAGGGAACCTCCATGAAAAACAACAGTGCAACTGGATAGACGAATACATAGTCTTTCTGAAGCTAACTGAATGCTGAAGGACGTGGACATTTGCAGCCAATTATCTGGTAAAACTGTCGTTGGTTTTACGCTGCAAACTGTCCGAAACAGTCTAAGAGAATTTGGATTATTCAGACGTATTGCTAGAAAAAAAAAAGGCCAATTATTTCGGAGAGGAATCGACTGAAGCGGCTGAATTTCGTGAAAAGTCGCATTCAGTGGACGGCCGACGTCTGTTGCAGAGTTCTTTGGAGTGACGAGTCATGCTTTTGCATCTTTGGATCAGATGGAAAAACATTTGTTAGATGCCACCAAACCGAAGAATCCCATCCTAGCTATATAAAAAAGACGGCACAAGCGGGAGGTAGAGGTGTAATGGTGAGGGATTCGTTCAGTAGCTTCAGTATTGGTCCAATTGTTAAAGTTGATTGAAAACTCAATAGTGTAGGCTATATGCAGCTAGTTAAGGAACATGTTCTGCCATATTTGACTGACCAAATGCCACCTGGTGCTAATTATCAAGATAATAGCCGCATTCACAAAGCCACAAAAGTAGTGCAATTTTTTGATCACCATAATATGGATGTCACTGAGTGGCCTCCACAGAGTCCGAATCTTAATCCGATTGAAAATTTATGGAACTATATTTCTAAATGAGTTCACACTAAAAAACCATCAAATTTAGCCCAATTATATGATTATATTAAGCAAATATGGCAGAGGATTCCAACTGATTTTTGTGCTCACTTATCAAGCTTGATGCCTAGGCGATGTGAAGCTGTAATTAATAATAAACTTTACGGCACTAAATATTGATAAATATATATTTTTTGCTCATTTTTACTATAACTTTTTGCTTTAAATATAATAATACCCATACGGTTTGAAACTTATATTGCCGGCAAATTTGGATAATTTAAATTAATCCAGCATTAAAATTTTTCAAGTTGTACAAAAATATACAATTTTTACATCATTCAAAAGAGAAATAAATTCTGCATAAAGTGTACACAATAAAATTAATTTATATTGTTTTATTAGAAACATATTCTGAAATGAATAAAACTTTAACCGTCGGTCTTAAACTTATTTTTGCCAGTGTATAACTTTTAGTGGACTTGAGAAATTTCATTTCCTGAGAGGAACTATTTTAAGAAAAAGATTTTATAAATTTATCGAGAGTAACAATAACAGTTCAGTCAATTTATGCAGTAAGTTTCTTTTATGTAAACGGTTAATTTTACCATTTCGATAGTATGGATCGAATTACAGCCGCAACATGTCAAAACACCGGTTCGCGTAAGATCACCGAAGAAAAGCAGCGTCAAACTGGTCAGTGCATAGCTGATTAACCGTTTTGGTAACACCAGGTGCTGTAAGCTTGGATGTGCGGGTGGTGTAATGGACGATGGCTCAGAATTGTTAATCGGAGAGAAGAGTTCCAATTCCAGTTGGGTTCGTTATATTCACTTACGAGCAAATAACCTTGGAAAAGGCATGAATCCGCCTCATTTCCCCCAGCTAAGGGTTAATTCGTAAGGCGGGTATCACTAAATCTTTCTTTCTATGTGTCGTGTCCCTTCAGGATGTAGACGATTATGGCCCTCCACATTTTCCTGTCCCTTGCGGCTCTTAATAAGTTTTGACTTTTGTTATTTCTCCCGGACCATGTTACGCGATTCTTTACTCCGTCCACTTTTCCTCAATCAGTCCTGTGAGTATCAGATTTTCCAAGCCCTCCTTCCTCATTACGTGCCACAGAAATTTCATCTTTCTCTTCCTGATGTTAAGTATAAGTTTCTAGTTTGTTTTCATTTTCTCAAAAACCTCGTCGTTTCTCAAATGTTGGGTCCATGGAATCCTCAGCATCCTTCTGTAGAACCACATTTCTGTTTCTTCAAGTCTCTACTGCATCTGTGAGGAGATTGTCCAGCATTCATTGCCATCTAGAAGGATAGATATGACGTAACAGTTCAATACTCTTTCCTTTGTTTCTAACGAAATTTTTCTGTCTCTTAATACTTTGCTTAACTTTTGGAAGGCATCTTTGGCCATCCAAATACTTCTTAGGGGTCAGTGTTTCACTTTCCGTCCGTTGTTAGAACACTTGCCATTTAAATTTTTGTACTTGTTTGATTTTAATATCCCCGATGTTTAATTTTCTTACAATCTAAAAAAAAAAACAAATCCTGTCTTTAAATAACCCACGATGGTTTGATAAGCCGTAGAAATCTTTATGGTTCCATAGCTATTACAATCTTTCCCCCCTTTGTCTATTTCTGTCCATCTCTATTCCGGAGTCTTTATATCTACCTACATCAAACTGTTTTCTCAATGCATTTATTAAAAAAAAAACTAGTCTCCACAAATCTGCACTTGGAAAAAAATATGATGACCCGAAGAGGCGTTCACATGAAGACGGACAGAAAAAAGAGAAGCGACTTGTCTAGCTGTAGAAATTCAACCTCCTCTCACAATACATCACTAATTGCATAAAGACACTTGTCGATTATTCGACTTGCTTTTATTTGTCAAATTCCACTTTGAGTCGGACATGTGTTGAACATTTTACGGACAGGAGGGCACCTAGTGTGTTTTGTATGTGAAAACGCCTGGCTTAGCTCGATAAGATCAATATGTCCATCAATCGATGCAACGATCGATACGTCTATTATTTCGATTAGGAATTTAATTATCTTTTCCTCTTGGCGTTTATATAATTGCTACTTAATATCTATCTATCTATCTATCTATCTATAACTGTCTCTATCGATTTCAGTCTATTCATTAACACTTAAATCTATCTATCTATCTATCTATCTATCTATCTATCTCAATTTCTTTTTATCTATCTATCTATCTATCTATCTATCTATCTATCTATTTCAATTTCATTCTATCTATCTATCTATCTATCTATCTATCTATCTATCTATCACTGTCTCTATCGATTTCAGTCTGTTCATTAACACTTAAATTATCTATCTATCTATCTATCTATCTATCTATCTATCTATCTCTATCTCAATTTCTTTCTTTCTATCTATCTATCTATCTATCTATCTATCTATCTATCTATCTATCTATCTATTTCTTTTCATTCATTTTCTATCTTTCTATCTATCTTTCTATCTATCTTTCTTTCATCTATCTATCTATCTATCTATCTATCATATCTATCTATCTATCTATCTATCTTCAGTCTATCTCTCTTCTCTCTCTCTCTGTCGGTCTATCACAGTATATCCAATCTATCTATCTATCTATCTATCTATCTATCTATCTATCTCTCAGTCTATTCATCTCTCTATCTATCTATCTATCACTGTCTCCATATCCATCTATCTTCATTCTATCTATCTATCTATCTATCTATCTATCTATCTCAGTCTATTCATCTCTCTTTCTCTCTCTCTCTCTGTCGGTCTATCACAGTATATCCATATCTATCTATCTATCTATCTATCTATCTATCTATCTATCTATCTATCTATCTATCTATCTCAGTCTATTCATCTCTCTTTCTCTCTCTCTCTCTGTCGGTCTATCACAGTATATCCATATCTATCTATCTATCTATCTATCTATCTATCTATCTATCTATCTATTCATCTCTCTTTCTCTCTCTCTGTCGGTCTATCACAGTATATCCATATCTATCTATCTCTATCTATCTATCTATCTATCTATCTATCTATCTATCTATCTCAGTCTATTCATCTCTCTTTCTCTCTCTCTCTCTGTCCCATCACAGTATATCCATATCTATCTATCTATCTATCTATCTATCTATCCATCTATCTCAGTCTATTCATCTCTCTTTCTCTCTCTCTCTCTGTCGGTCTATCACAGTATATCCATATCTATCTATCTCTATCTATCTATCTATCTATCTATCTCAGTCTATTCATCTCTCTTTTCTCTCTCTCTCTCTCTCTGTCGGTCTATCACAGTATATCCATATCTATCTATCTATCTATCTATCTATCTATCTCAGTCTATTCATCTCTTCATCTATCACAGATATCCATATCTATCTATCTATCTATCTATCTATCTATCTATCTATCTATCTATCTATCTCCAGTCTATTCATCTCTCTTTCTCTCTCTCTCTCTCTCTGTCTCTATCACAGTATATCCATATCATCTATCTATCTATCTATCTATCTATCTATCTATCTATCTATCTATCTATCTATCTCAGTCTATTCATCTCTCTTCTCTCTCTCTCTGTCGGTCTATCACAGTATATCCATATCTATCTATCTATCTATCTATCTATCTATCTATCTATCTCAGTCTATTCATCTCTCTTTCTCTCTCTCTCTCTCTCTGTCGGTCTATCACAGTATATCCATATCTATCTATCTATCTATCTATCTATCTATCTATCTATCTATCTATCTCAGTCTATTCATCTCTCTTTCTCTCTCTCTCTCTGTCGGTCTATCACAGTATATCCATATCTATCTATCTCTATCTATCTATCTATCTATCTATCTCAGTCTATTCATCTCTTTCTCTCTCTCTCTCTCTCTGTCGGTCTATCACAGTATATCCAATCTATCTATCTATCTATCTATCTATCTATCTATCTATCTATCTATCACAGTCTCTTCATATGAATCTATTTATATGTCTAGCAAACTAAAACTTAGTCTTCTTTCTTTCTTTCTTTCTTTCTTTCTTCATCTACAGTAAGAAAAACAAGCGTTATCAGAATGGTCAAGTTTGAGAGTAAGGAAGCATCATAGGCAAGGAAGCATTAACAATATGTTTGTGACACCAAGGTCCAGTTAAAGGATTGTTCCACAATGGATTTGATTTTTAAAGGGTTTCTTCGTGAATTTGATGGCCTATTAATTGCGAGATTAATCTGGATCGTACGAACTGAGAGTCTTTGCGAAATATCCCAAGACATGGCCAGTGAAACGAGAACTATCTGTCCCCGTAGATTGAAGAAAATGTTCCGTTCACAATTCCCTAACGTTATCCGAGAAGGCCATCAGTGATAATATTAGCAAATATGTGTACGATTGTATATTATATAAAAAGATGGCCCAAATTGAAGCTTCTAATAAGATACGTAAATTACTACAGCAATTATTTGACAGAAAATAACATGGAATTATTTGCAAAAAATAAACATTAATTTTTATCTATTTCGAGTAGACTATGCAATATATATTATTCAAAATATATATCAATCAAAATTAATAAGATTACACCAAAACCGATGTCTTCTAACACAGTCGTCTCTACCCTTTTTTATACAACGGATCGGCTTCAGGTCGGACAATCTTTCCGCAGACGCGTGGTGGGACATATGCATAACTAGCTGTCGGGCGGCATTTAAGTTAGCTACTTAGAAGGGCTCTTGATTGGGCCTTCGACTTGTTCAGGAGTTTGCGAGTCCCTAAGTCTGCCTATGCCATATTGTCAGCATTGGAAGCTCTTCTACCTGCCGTTTGATCTGGGTTTTCATTTGCAGGGGATTTTCTTTTCCTCGCCGCAGCTTTGTCTCTTTTGATTGCAATTTGCTCCTCTGTTTGCGGAGGTTCTTTTCGCAAGGAATACTGCTATCGTATGCGACAGGCAACAATAAACTACAGAAGAACTCAAAATAGATCACTGCATCTAAGTATTTCATTAATGTTTAAGCTTTCCTTTTAAAAATTCAACGATAATTCTTCACTGGTCCTTACTTTCCGTACAAACAATTATTTTTATTTGGGCGACTTTCGCTGGATTGCGCAATTAATTTCGATCATTCACACATTTATTTCTAACTCATAAAAACTGTTATCGTACCAAAAATTTTCGTCGCAAAAAATCACTTGAAAACTCGCCCAAAACAGTAATGAAAATTTGGGAATCCAAAATTTCTGTACCATGAGCTATACAAAGTTAGAGAGTTGTGTCCCTTTAATTGAAAAGGTTTGATATACTGACATTTAGATTTATTAAATAGATTTAAGTGACTTTCGATGAAGGGACCAATAATAAAAAGAGCTGTTTATTATAGGGAATATAAAGTGTATAATCTTTTGACTCTCATGTTTCGGCTCCACCTCGACCACACCCTAGATTCCTTAGTTTCTCTGCATCAATACCTATTACACTATTATCACACCAATATCAACTTACCATAATGTAGAATCAATGCAGAATCTGTGTAGAATCGGAAAATTAGTTTCAATTAGAAAATTAGTTGAAAATGATTATAAATAAATAAAAATATACATCAATTTTTAAAATGTACCTCCAGCTATGATAGATAGGAAAGCTAGACGTAAAATATTCATTAATTATAAAAATATACATTAATTAAAAATGTATTAGGTTGGTGCAAAAATAATGACGCAATAATGTCGTTTTTTGACGTAACGTCAAAAACGACATTATTACGTCATTATTTTTGCACCAACCTAATACTTACAGTTGCGATAGATGATATTGAGTAGATCAGTGGTTTTCAACCTTTTTGCTGGAGCGGAACCACGAGGAACCATTTCAGTGGTTCGAGGAACCCCTGCAATAAATTGTCTTATGCAAAAAAAAAAAGCTTTCAATTATTAAAATAAAATAAAAATACTCATCTTCAGATTTATTTACAAAAAAATACAAAGACAAATTGTAAAAATATTGTAGACGTACATGTTCAATTTTAATCTTGTTTCTACGGTTATTACACATGTATGAAAAAAATTCAGTTTAAAGTTTATTTTCATGAAAAATTCAATGAGAAACTTGAGCCTGATGTTTCTTGCACAAATCTTTAATATTGGGTCGTGTTTTTGACAGATACACACAAAGTTCATCTTCAGCACATACCTGCACAGGAACCTGCACTGTTCAATGATAGTACTTGTGTAACTTCTTGTGGAACCTCTGGGCTTTACTGGCGGAACGCTAGGGTTCCGCGGAACCCTGGTTGAAAACCACTGGAGTAGATTAATATTGAATATTTAAACAGATTTTAAAAAAATAAAGTCAAATATTCAATTTATCTGCTATATAATTTTAAACAAGTTATGTATATATATATATATAGGATGATTTCCTAATTATATATATATATATATATGAAGAAATATAGTTTTAAGGTGTGCTATATTTATGGAATAAAGTGCTCAATATCAGAGATAGAACGTATCTAAATATAAAAGTGAACATTGCTGTCAACACTCACAGGCGACAGACTGTTTCATGCTAGACGCAATCATCAGGGCGCATATCATATGATATATATATATTTATATATATATATATATATATATATATATATGTGTGTGTGTGTAGTTCTTTATGGCAAATATTATTAAAAACAGCAGACATTTTTGTCGATTAATTTTAATCATTGATTTACCAAATTTCTAATATTCCTGTTGCCATTAATTACCTAATTCAAGGAGCTAAACTCATTTCCTCTTGTAAAATAATTTGCCTTAAAAATGAAATAATAAAAAGCAAAAACTTATCAATACTGGATACCGTACTTATATAGTCAGCAAGCAAATCTAATATTTAATCAACAACAATTTTAATAATAAAAAACCATAGTCATAAACATAATATTGACAATTATGCTATCAACATATATTGCTAAAATCAAATGCATCACAATTACAGAAAAGACTAAACAGCAATGAAAATATATATAGATATATAAAACCAAATGATAAAATAAATACATGTGATTCATTATTTACGACAAATAGTCAAGACCAACAACTTAGTTGTTAAAAATAATATATTCCAAAATTCCAACCTTTCTTTTAAATATGTTTCCTTGAATATGACAGACAAGAAAAATCTAATTTTTTTTATTTAGTTTTTCCAGTATCCTTACATTTTTCATTTGGTGGGAGTACAAAAATTGTCCGTAATGTCCATTTTTTCAAGCACTTTTGGCCACGTTAACGATTTTCAAGAGGTGTTGTTAATTTTTCTTTTGACTATTTAAGATGTGTTTTTTTGTTGTTGTTTCTAATACTAGTAAGAGCGTTTATTCCGAGCTTCGGTAATTTCTAGTTAGAAAGCATTGGTCCTATTATTTATTATTATTATTATTATTATTATTATTATTATTAAATATTTTTGGATATTTTCCTTATTCCTCCATTCGAAAAACTCAATTTTTTTTTAAATGGCTTCCATTCAGGAAAATAACTTGAACGACGAATATAGATTAATATCGTCTGCCATTTGCCATTTCAATATTTTCGTTTTTTTTTTTGTTTCTTTGTCTGTTTTTTATGTTCATGAAGCGCTGTTTTATATAAAGAAACTTTGGTACATTCCAAGTGATGTTCCTCCATTTTTATTTCAAATATCGAAAAGAAATATCCGTTTCTCAAGGCAACGTACAGGAATATAAAAGTGTTTAAAACTAAAAGGAAGCGGTTAAATTCAAAACCTTCTATTTAAAAAAAAATTATAATGCATAAATTAATCTCAAAATAAAATAATATAATATCATAATTACATTATGAAACAAATTCAACATGAATAATAACATTTATTCAGTTTCATTTATTAGAAATTACTCTATAATTTATTTGATTTTGAGTTAGCCTGATGAATATCTATGAGCGTTCTTAAATTTAAAATCATTTTGAAAAACTACCGACATTTTCCCTTCTGTTTATAAATACTTGTGGCAAAATAAAATCCTTACGTTTGCCTTGATCATCCATCAGAAGATGGAACGCGTCGGCAAAAAATGATTTCCTTTTATTCCTTTTTATTATATATATATATATATATATATATATATATATATATATATATATATATATATATATATATATATATATATATATCTATATCTGTGTGTGTATATATATATAAATTTATATATATATATATATCTGAGTGTGTGTATATATATATATATATCTGTGTGTGTATATATAAATAAATTTATATATATCATATATATTTTGAAGGTATATAAATATATATTCGCTTGAAGATGAAATGGAACTAATGTCTTTTAATTTAATTGCAAAATTAAATTCAGGGTTTTTAGCTTTATTTTTGAAACATGGTTGAAACATATTTTAAATCAATTAATTTATAATATATATATATATATATATATATATATATATATATATATATATATATATATATATATATATATATCTAATTCCAACTCTCCATTCGAATTCGACGTATGAGCGTTTTAGATCAATATATATATAAACCGACAGCCCGACAACAGACATTTTTATTTTAACGTTCTTTTTATAGAGGACCATTCATTTTTTTAAAGGGCCGATTACAGAAACCTAGTGCAAATACGTGCCTCAAGGTCTCCAAACGACCCTCCGCAGGTTTTGAATTCAAAGTTGTCCTTCTCCTTTGACCAGTTACCATCCAAGGCTATAGAACACAGTCAGTCCTGCTATTTACCCATAACTGCAGGGCGAAGAAGAGGATTCACACCTTTCCCATGGCATAGGAGGCACGTCTCGGCCACAGGTCGAATTTACTGCTTATAAAATTAGACCTTGCCTACCGAACGCTCCTTTGTGGCCGAGACGGTAAGGCACGTCAGCGTAAATGACGGTTCCGTATTGCTGGTTCGAATCCTATCAAAGGACGAATATTTTATATGAAAATTTCTCGACATTCAGGCCGGTAAATGTTATTTAATACTGTTTATTATAAACAGAGCATTTACTTAAATACTTGTATCTATAAAAAGAACGTTAAACATAAAAATGTCTTTAATAAATAAATTGTCGGACTTTATCCATTTCTTATATATATATATATATATATATATATATATATATAGCCGAGTGGTTAGAACGTTCGCTTTCTGGTCATGAGACCCGGATTCGAATATCACCATACTTGGTTTGTCAGGAAGGAGACTTTCTGATGTTATCGGTCAGGTTGGTTTGACGTATATATATATATATATATATATATATATATATATATATATATATATATATATATATATATATATAAGTATTTCACCCCAAGCAAGGTGGGAGTGCCACTAGCACGCAAGAGCTAGAGTAAACAGGCGTGATGGAGGAAAGGATGAAGAGAACGACGGGGAATTATATCCAGGCATCTGAAGATATCGATTGACATTGCATTTGAATAACTGAAAATTATAGCTATCAGGAAAGCAAGTAAGAGGGAGGGAGTTCCACAGATGGGAAGTGCGAGACATGAAGCTATTGGAGTAGAAGAGACGGCTACATTAAACAGTTTCGACAGTGAAAGTTTGAGACTGAGATGCCAACCTAGTAGCACGTTTAAATTTATGCAATTTGGGAACTAGCGAAAGTAGCTCGTCGGAGCAGTTACCGTGAAAGTATTTGCAGAAAGCACAGAGTGAAGCGACGGCACGTCTGTGAGAAAATGACGGTAGACGAGATGCCAGATCAGGACCAATCACATTGCATATCCATCTCTCGATTTTGCCGAGGACCTTGAGATGAACAGCGAAAGCTATATACCATATATGGCAGTATTATTCAATGCCAGGGCGAATGTTTGATTTATAGATTTGAAGGATGGACTCAGGTGAGAAAGACTTTATGGCGCGACACACAGAACCAACTTTCCTTGCTGTAGATGAAGCTATTGACTCAATGTATTTGTTCCATCTCAGGTCAGCAGAGAGTGTGAGACCAAGCAGGCACAGAGAGGCGCTTACGTGGAGTTGAGCATCAGACATTCTAATGAGAGGCAGGGAGGGTTCTCTGTGCTGGGTAAAAGGGAACAGTTTTGTTTTTGAGGCATTAAAGTTTACCAGATATTTTTTGGCCCAGTAAGCCACAGATTGGAGGGCCTTTTCGAGACCAACGGCCAGGTTAGTTTTGTCAGCGACACCAGATTTGCTGTTGAGTTTGTGCCGTCTGCATAGATACTTACTTTGGAATGGATGACATCGGGAAGATCGTCAATGAAGATCAGAAACAGTTTAGGGCCCAGGATGGAACCTTGGGGAACACCAGTGTTCATGAGAAAGAAACTGGAGGAGAATCCGTTAAGGACGACCTTCATTACACGGTTTGACACGAATGATTG
The DNA here is from genome assembly GCA_903632075.3 of Acanthosepion pharaonis. Taxonomy (NCBI): domain Eukaryota; kingdom Metazoa; phylum Mollusca; class Cephalopoda; order Sepiida; family Sepiidae; genus Acanthosepion; species Acanthosepion pharaonis. The sequence goes on along the minus strand of CAHIKZ030004986.1, from coordinate 2,874,092 downwards.
TATTAAGTCAAAAAATCGCCCTGAGATATAGTATCCCTGAAACTTATGAAGAAGGTCGGCATGCCAAAACCTGTCAAACACTTTAAAGATATCTAGAGCCGCTGTTCGAGCTTCTACGTTATTGTGAAGTGCTTAGTAAACAAATTCAGTTATGGTGGTAAGTCGGACAAAGCGGAAACCATATATATATATATATATATATATATATATATATATATATATGCTTTCTTGATTTTTTTGAGGTTTCTTCTAGACTCGATGAATTACATAATTATGATTATTTCAAATCCTCCTAATTATTTCTCTCTGTATATCGTTGCTTGAACCGGCTTTTAATGCTCTGGAGTGAGCGGCTTGGGGATAGTAATCGTGGTTTGTGGGGGCACAGTCCTATGGGTAAGAGACAAACTCGGGGAAAGTTTCCTCACGGTATTTGTGATCGAGCGGCGTTATATCGAGTCTGATTCGTTACCTCTTCGTCATCGAGAACCGTTGGTATAGCTGGTATGGCTTTTGCCTCCCGTCGTAACTGTTCGGGTTTCAATTTTCCGTAGTGGATGTGCACTGCTGACGAGTCCCAAAATATATGACGAAACGGCCGTCCAGTGCTTTCTGAATTTTGTTGAGGTTTCTTCTAGACACGATGAATTACTTAATTACGATTATTTCAAATCCTCCTTATTATATCTCTCACTCTCTCTCTACATAAAGACATTTGGGTCACTAACATACAAAAAAGAGAATGTTTCATATCGAGAATGTTTAACATCGAAAATCAAGAAAAAATTAATTATTTTTAATAATATGTGGAAATCGCCACGCTTTGCCTGATGAAGGTCGCGAGACCGAAAACCCGTGTAGCAAAATTATGGAAAATAAAGCATAATATGTTTTAAAAAAAAAATCCACATTACAACCAAAAACGTTTGCGGTATCTCTCTTCTTTTTATTATACACAATTTTCTCTTTGGAACTACTATATAACTTCCATTTATATTTATATATATATATATATATATATATATGTATATATATGTATATGTGTGTGTGTGGGTGTGGGTGTGTCTGTGTGTGTGTGTGTGTGTCCACGATTTACACAGTTTTGAAAGATCAGTTATACAAATACCTACTTTTCTACATGATTTTTATGGAGCTGCAAGATTTGGATAATCACCGGACAGACCTCTTCTTTAAAAAGAAACTAATCATGACTCATCTGAACATCCAAACAAAACGTCAGCCATCTTATTTGTTCGATTACATCTTTCAGCAGACATAGTGACTGGTTTTAAAATATTCTCTCTTTGGGCTAATGGATGGTATGAAAATACCACGCCGCCTTGATACAGAGTCTGTTTATCAATTTCCTGAATCACTGTACGAAGACATCGCCTGTTTTGATCCAGGTCAACCTAAATGGAATGCAGTTCTCTGCTTTCTGTGATGTTTGAAAAGTGCAACCAATCGCCTCACAACTGCCAGCAAATGTTCCAGTTCCAAGGCTGAGCCACCATTTTGGTAAACTTGGAGTACGAGGCATTGTGAAATATACGTACCGAAAGCAGTTAACTGAGAAATTCTCAATAAGGAAATTTATAAATTATAAATTTGAAATAAAAGAATTGTACCGATTTACTGTATTTACAGACATCTTATACTCAGCCCCATTTAGAGGCATATTATTTGCCCCTGCTATTACGGACTCCCGTATCAGCAGGGCATATACAGGAAAATAACATTTTTAGTGCATTTAAGTATATAAGGTTTGAAGCAATCTAGCAGTACACTATAAAAGATCCCAAAAAATAAGTTTACCTATAGCAGAAAACATTAAATAATAATGGATACTTATTCGTTTCCGAATACACCAATCTGCGATGGTAGCTATCTATTCCCGTTGGAGACGCCAGCTCAGGTTAACTTTCCCTTCAACACTCACAGTACCAAGCTGTGGTTTACACTGCAACTACTAGGACGTTACAGAGAGTGAGCGCGTATCCTGGTGTTACCTGCAGTTTGTACTCTCAAACCCTCAGCCACGATGACTTGTGACTTCGTGATAGCACAGCCATCTACGGCTTCCAAACGTTTCCCTATACGCGAGGTTTGGGCCAATCCATGGTTATTGTTCCCTGGAACTTTCCAAAAGTGTCGTATGCTGAGGTCGCTTTTGCAGGCCCCTATTATCAAGACGACAAGAAATCTTCCGTAGTTAGATTTGTACATGGGTCTCATGGTCGGAACGGTCAATTCCCAAAATATAGGCCACGAAAATGTTCTTCTATGTGCCGGGTCCTTTCAAGATGTTGGTAATCATGGCTCTCCACAATTTCCTGTCCTTTGTATCTCTTAATAAATGTTGTCCTTTTGCTATCTCTCGTAAACCCTGATTCGCCATCTACTCACTCAAACTCGCTACGTAGGTCATGCGTTTCTTTCTTCTGTCTTCTTACCTTCTATCTGTCCTGTGAGTTTAAAGTTTTCCAAGCCTTCTTTCCTTAATATGTTTCCTGGAAATTTCAACCGTTTCTTCCTGCTGTTAAATTTGTGTCATTTTTGTTTTCATTCGTCGTTGCTCACACGTTCGGTCCATTGTATTTTCAGAATCTTTCTGTATCTCCATATTTCTGTTGCTTTAAGTCTCTTCTTTATCTGAGAGGAGATCGTCCAGCATTCACTGCCAAATGGGAGGACAGATAAGATATTAAATATCAGTTCAGTACTCTTTTCTTTGTTTCTAACAACATTTCGACTTTGTTTTTGATGTTAAGTATAATTGACCTTTTCGTTTCCATTTCCTCTATTGCTTACATGTTCTGGACATAATATTTTAGGCATCTTTCTGTAGAGCCACATTTTTGTTGCTTCAAGTCTCTTCTTTATCTGCGAGGAAAACTGACAAGATGAAGATGAGACTGTATATAAAAACTAACCTAGCAGAAAATTTCAACATAAAGCGTGAAATCACAGCATTAAATGTATCCGAAATGATTATGGTAATAAACCATTTCCAGAAAAAGCAAAGCAGAAAACATTTTTATGAAATAAAGTTGAACATAAACCAAAACAGAGTTTTACTCTTATAGTATTTCCTCTCACTTACGCCTGTTTTCTTCCGTAGTTACAAACTGATTTATAAAAGAGATGGTTCTTGAGGAATATTTAGGTATGATGGATCAGCTGGTCCCGACGAACGTCGCCGGTAATTTGGCACGGTATTTTCTTTTCTACTGCCAGTAATAATCGTGAGAATGCCAATGGACCTTGAAGACTTCGAGTGTCTTGTAATCTGTGGAAAACTAAGATGTTTTATAGAAAACCTGGTCTGTTTTGTAAAGTCTTTTCAGTCTTCGTGTAAATTTAGCTATTATTTGAGCAATAGCTGAAGTGGAGGAAGAGGTGAATTCATGTCCACGTGTATTTTCGCTTAAGTGAATATAACGAACCCAAGAATGAAAACGAAATTCTAAACATGGACAATGCAAGAGGAAACCACTTCACTTCTTTACCAAGAATTCGTGGCCATTCACAGATAATAAATAAAATGAGTCACTGGAGAGTCATGACCGTTTATTTTCTGAAGGGTATGGCGTAGAGGAAGATTTGGTTACCGTCTCCCAAGTACAAGTGTGACACATGATCAATGTTTAAGAGGGACAATCCGTTGCTCCTGATCCAATCCATCTTTTTGAAGTACTGAATGCGAACTCAGCCGCTTCTACATTGGTTCAATTTCAAACATTTAACCTTCCTAATGAGGCTTCGACAGACTCAAAATCGCACTGATCCTCAAGTGGGTCTTGTATATATAATCCATCGTTAAAGACATGGGAAAATATCCGGGTTCTTGTCCCACTCCAGAAAATACCCGACTCCTCCTGACATGCTCTATCTATAGGAGTCAGGTCAAATCGAAAATGACGTATTGCTGTCATATCTGAATGAAGCTGTTCAATTATCCCTTTACACCCTTGACGATGTTTTTATATACTAATGTTCACCAATTACAAGAGCAAAGAGCCACTCAATGTAGAGGGTTACTGTGCGCTGTTGTATGAGCGGAAGAAAATTCAAGAAGTGCAATTTAAGACGTTATCTAGGACAGATATCAATAGCGGTTAACCCTAGACATGAAAGGGTCAAGATCGTTATGACTGGGAAGAAGTCCTGTCGGTGTCTTTTCCACGAGGCAGTCAGTTTTTTTAAGATGAAACTGTTCGAGTAATTTCTTGGTTGGTTACCATAATCTTCTTTTATTCAGTACCTGGGGGGGGGATCATGGCTCTTCACAATTTCCTATCTTTTGTAGCTGTTGGCAATGTTTATCTTTTTATTAACCCTCCCTATTACAAAAGCTCATTAAGCATCGTCCCGGGTATGACGATAAACTTCAAGCGGCAGCAAGGCCTCTGATCAGGAGATTGGAGTTTTTCAGGAACGTGGGACCACCAATTAATTGCTGTTGTTCCCAGGTTCATTTTGACCCAGGGTGGTAGCACCTGTTAGGGTCCAAGCTATGAGCAAATAGTGATCCCCACCTAAACAAAAATCAACAGTACATAAAATGAGCAACAATAGATTTTATAGCAAAATGGCAACAAATGCAACACTACAGAAATACATTTTATAGTAAAATTAACAACAATATATTTAATGACGTAGAAACTATATATCTAAAAAAAAAACATTACTTTACCTTGAAAGTATAAAAATTATGTACTAAACATATGTAGCTGAAAGCATAAAAAATATTTAGAATTCGGCATTAAATAACCCATAAGTGTTGATATGCCTCTAAACAAAATCAACCATCAAAAATAGTTATTTATAGTAAAATTACCAAAAATACTTATTTCAAGCAAAATGACCAACAATACATTTCATCTGTAGTTGAAAGGTATACAATTGCGTTCAAAATATATTTTGTTTAAGCTTTGAAATTGCGTTCAAAATATTTAGATTTCGCCATTAAATAACCCATAGAAGTTGATATACCGCTAAACAAAATCAACCATCCAACAACTCATTAAATAGGTTACTCGTGGTTTTCCTTTGTCCCTATAGCCTTCAGTATGTCTTGTGAATGTCAAATTTTCCAAGCCCTCTTTCCTCATTATGTGTCCTTTTTGTTACGCACCCAATACAGAACATAACACAATATGGCGATTAAAAATATAGTAGTAGTCTGTCTTACAAAAACAGCTAATTCTCTCAGGTCTTATCACAGATTTCAAGATGTATTCTTGAACATTCTCCACGCCCTGAACTACAGGAGATATTAGACAAGGAGACAGATTCCCCGTCACGAAGCTGTTTATAATGTTATTTTTTGGTACGGCGTTGCCCAAAATCGAGCAAGTATTTCCGTTTGTCATTCAGACAGCGGCGATTAAGACGACCTGTTTTATTTACTTTGCGTTTCAAAAGCGCCTCTCTTCCTCGTTGCTATCTCTTTTGAAAAAATATGAGGAAATAATCATATTTAACTTAAGGACACTGCTGGAAAATTACACTTGATAACTGTTCCTTCAACTGTCGAGCTGTGATCGTACTTTGGTGACACTGGCTTATATTGACGCGAAATTGTCTTCCTGGTCGTCTCTTGTCTTTTGGTTGACATCAATAAATTACAGAAAAAACTGTAGAACAGGAAGCAAAATGTTGAAGAGACAGTGTAGTCGAACGGAGGAAGTGCTACCTAAAAGTTCGGGGAACTTGAGAGCACGAATTTTATTTATTTTATTTTTTGTTTTACTAATGTTCACGCAAAACAAGGCCCAAGAGCTACTCAAGGTAGAATGTTAGGGGATTAACTTAGATGTGGTACAAGACCGAAGGTATGTGGTACTCAGTGAGAATCGAACTCACTACTCAGTAGTAATTGGTATAGCGACACAAGAGTGTGTTGTGGCGTTGTTAGGGCCAGCAATAAAGACACAAAGAGAGGAATTGAGTTAAACAAATATATTAACAGAAACAGTAATACAAACATATACGAACGAGAGTGTTACAGCAAGAATGTTCGGTTCGACTGTCAGAGCTGACTGCTGGAAACTTCCTTGTCCAAAAAAGGCAGTACCTGCTCCTATTTATAGCTAGGAGAGTTCATGCGTGCGTGGGTAAATTACCATAACAGATTGATAAGCATTAAACCACGTCGAAGTGCCCTGGTTTTCTAAGCGTATCTTAGATGTGGATCAAGGCCGAAAGTATGGGGCACCCAGTGTGGATCGAACTCACTATTCAGTCGTAATTGAAACCCAGACGACGTCCAAAGCATGGAGCCTCGTTGTGAGTGCAACCATCAACCATAAATGGAGAATTGTCAGGGGTTGATGAAACGATACGAGCTTCGTTTTGCGGTTGTTCCAATTCTTCTTCCTTCCGGGACCATTTGCCAAGCTCCCATAGCGATTGGCACGACTGTCGCCTTCTTGTTTTCCACAACTTCATCACTTCTCTTGCAAGGTTTACGTACGATATTTCTGAATGTCAAAGTGCCACAAGATTTTATTTGTTTTAGTCTCTAAGACGTCTTCTGATCTGTTTATATACTACTGGACTGTATGGTCAAAATGTAGTCGCTTGCACAATTCCCATAGATTACCTTACCCACACAAGTATACCTATTCCTTTAATCTTTTGAAGATTATTATATTTTATTGTATTATTATTATTGTCAAGTTTTTTCTTCTTTCTATTTACCAGATCGGGTTTTCTAGATTGGATAATCCGTTTTGAATCTCAAATTCGAAAATAATTTTGTTTCAATATCTCGGACACATTCTGATCTATTCCCCACCCTAGCCATATTCTATCCGAAACAAATTGTTGGGTTCTTTATGTAGCGCTCAATACTGGATACGACCTAGACCAGTTGACCATTTTTAAAAATGATCTGCGAATATTCCTTGACAGACCGTTAATAAAAGTGTCCATAAACTTGAGATTCAGTCGATGTTCAAAGCGTGGATCCTCGTTGTCAGCACAACCATTCATCGTAAATGAATAAAGCAAGGTTCTGATCGTTTATGATGTAAGGTTATTAGCTTGGTTTAGGAGTTATTGGCATCGACAGGTCCGTTTCCCCCCACCCCCCAACTGAGATGTTAGAGCGACATCAAAGAAGAGATCAACTACTAGTCTTTGATCATCTTGAGTCTTGGAGGTTCGCCTTTAAATTGCCTTTCTTTTGTCTCATAAGTTTCGAGTCTCCTCTCATAATGTCCAACGTCGATAGCACGACTTGCAGTTTCATGTGGCTATACAATCTTCAGGTGCTGAGTACTCACAGAAAGTTAAGCGTTGCTAAATTCGCGGTCTCTGTGAGTTGATTTAAAATTGTGTCTTAAACTTATCCCTTATATTGTCTATAATATTTAAATTAATCATTAATAATTTATATATTTTAATTATTAATAATCTATATTTTTTACCATACCTATCTCTCTCTCTTTCTCTCTCCCTCTCTCTCTCTCTCTCTCTCTATATATATATATATATATATATATATATATATATATATATATATGTAGATAGATAGATAGATAGATATGAAGAATTAATGTTTTTTTATTTTAATCTATCATATTTTATTACTTTGAAAGTTATTATAGTGGATAGTCGTATTTGAAATAGACGCAACATTTCACGGAAAATAAAGCTTTGCTGGTATGTGTTGCTAACTGGGGCCGAGAGATCAAATAGCGGATTCTCCGACAAAAGGGGTCGCAGGTTCGCTTCCTGTCAAAGAACACATATCATTTATTGAGATTTATCGAATGCACAGGTCTTTAGGTTTAATACACACAGTTTAAAAGTATCGGTTGCCTATTTCAAATACAATTATCCACTATAATAATATTGAAGTATATATATATATATATATATATACACTTCAATATTACCAGGTCTCTGTATTCGTCCCTTCAAAACGTGTGGATGGTCCTGCACGAGGCCTTCACCACTATAATCAAATCTCATGTGCCGGTGTTGGGCTGTCGGTTTCCTGGGAACTGATCTGCTTGACCCTCATACGTCGAATCTCGACGGGAGAGTCGATTATATATATATATATATATATATATATATATATATATATATATGTGTGTAAAGAGATATATTATATTCCATATTTTATATATAAATTAAATAACCTTATTCCGAAATCCGAAAACCGAATCACTTCCGGTCCCAAAATTTCTGAAAGAGATATCTACTACTATTAATAATAAGATGCGTATTTGGTCATTCCATTTTATCCAAGCTTCATTAAAAACGACTGACAAGGTGCCCCATTTTATAAGATAAGAAGAGCTCTATATAAATTAAATAACCTGTATTCCGAAATCCGAAAACAGTCGTTTTTAATGTGAATCAATTTCCTTTTCAACTGGTCCCAAAATATATATATATATATATATATATATATATATATATATATATATATATATACTGATAAATAAGGATTATACTCTCCTTTTAATGTATTGATTTGTAATAAACTACTACTATAAAAAAAAGAAAGGATGCTGCCGTAATAATAATAATAAGATGCATATTTATATATATATATATATATATATAACCAAGAGCATGTCAGTAATCGTCCAGTATACGAGTTCAAGGCCCAAAGAAAAAGCACTTTATCCAAAAGAACTTCATTAAAAAGACGAGAGCAAGACAAACCACAAGGTGGATCGATTTGTCTGGTTAACTTTTTATATATATTATATTTATATCATTCGAATAGTGATCCTTTTAAGACAAATAAGAAGAAACCTATTCGCTTTCAAAATGAAAAGAAAAACTCATTTAAATAATTGAAAATGTCAACCGAAAAAATATAATGGGACATAAATAAATGAGAATTCAGATTCTCTCTATACTTTGAACCTATGCCATCCTATACGGAAATATTATAAGAAACTGGGTCAAATTAACAGCGAATATCTAGCAATCAAAGACTATACATTTTCTTTAAAATAGCCAATTTTGTTCTGATATATAGACATTTATATACCTTCTCTATGAACGAATATTTTTTTATATATATTATGAAAATTTGTATCAAAGTGGAAAACATTTTTCAGGACCAGTTTAAACTTCATCTGACTAAGTTTATTTTGATGCGACTAACTGAGAATTTGAAATTAAAATAACTTTTTTTTTCATATGTAACAGAGCATTTAGATTTTTTTTTTTTCTTTTTGTTTATATTTCCATCACTTGTATTAAGTATCTACCAAAATAAATGTTGTAACGTTAAACATGAAATTAAAAATATATTTTCGTCTTTGTAAATTGTTGTAAAACCAAAATTGTGTTCGTCTCGACCTTGTCCAAACGCATTTCTTTGTAAAATATAATCAAATAATGAAATTCGAGGTTTCTCCTATTTATGTTTTGTGGCAATTATTACAAATAAAAGAGTAAATTCCTCCTTCAAGTTTTAACTTATTATTTTGCTTTGTATTAATTAAGATTTTCCTAGTTTTAGACGCAGTCGTGACAAATTTTATGTTGGGTTTGTCAGGAAGGTCAGCTGTTCTATTTTGAAATTTTTATTTATTTATATTTTATTTTTTGTTTTGCATTGAATATGAAACAGGGTATATGAAAGTATTTTCAATGTATTTATCCTCTTCATGTAAATTTGAAGGCTGCAAATTCAGGGACCTTAGAATCTGATTATTCCGGATTTTATTTTGATGTTCATGGTAGGAGATCATTTTTTATTAGTTGATTTTCGGTGGACACTAAGTTTATGGTTAACGCGATGTAACATGATATTTAGAATTGTATTTCATATGTATATTTTATTGTTCCTTTGTTTAGGATCTACAAGAACAGGTTCGTATCCTGGGTATATTAATAGAGACGAATATTTTATATTGATTGTTTAAAAAATATTTTGGAAGGGACCAGATTCGAGAGATTCTAAGAAAATATTAGCTATCATTCCACCTGGTGCGGATCCTAAAATGTTTTATTTTATAAAAATTATTGTTTATCATTGACTGGTGATGAGACGATAGATTTTTGTTATTTTAGCTATTGGTAAGAAGTGGTTTACTTTTTATTGCATCATGGCGCTGTCTTTTCTCACAGACGTTGTCAAATTGATCTTAAAACTAGACGAAAAATTAAAAAAAAACATAAACATGCGCGAAATAAAAAAAATATAAAGTGGCGACAATTTAGCCATCGCACATATATATATATATTGTCGACTCTCTTTTCTCTATTTTTTGATTTCTCCCTCTCTTCTCTCTCTCTTTTTCTCTCTCTCTCTCTATATATATATATATATATATATAGAGAGAGAGAGAGAAAAGCAAAAGAGTGAAAGAGAGAGAGAGAGAAAAGCAAAAGAGAGAGAGAGTGTTGTGGAGTAATTCGCAGAAGAGGCTTGTATTTGTACTAAATCGGTCCTAAAATAGTTCGACGTTGATATAATAGGTATTACGCAAAGTAATTTTGTTGTGGTCGCTGACTACTTTCGTATTCGACTAACTGACGTCCGACACCGACTGACCCTCGTTTCTCTTACTACTCCTACTTATATTAGTTGGGAGAGTCTATTAACTATAGAATAGGTGTGTTTCACCATAACACAGAGAGAGAGAGAGAGAGAGAGAGAGAGAGAGAGAGAGAGAGAGAAGGCGATATAAGCGGTGTTAAAAAGTTATCGGTCTAACCAGCTTTCAAAAATTTCGCCAAATGAACAAAGATCGAATTTTTTAAGGGAATATCTTGATTTAAATGAAGTGTGTAAAATGCTGAATTTAATTATTGACACTTCAACTGTTTTTTTTAACAGTGGCGCAGTTAAGTTTTATTTTTCGTATGACACTTGTCTGAATCAAATGTGTAGCTATTAATCTAAACACACAATCCAAGTCCAAATAGTTTTTCGAATCAAAGATGTCAAAGTGTTGACCATACATCTTGTTCATCGAGATCGCTGCTTCCGCAAGGCAGACAACAAAGCGAATAAATATTTCATCATTTGCTGAGAACACTGAAAATAAATCAAATGGAATAGAATTCAGAGTTTGGGATGAACATTTCAACGCAGCTTGTTAAAGTTTGATTAGTGTCTGCAGTTTGCCGGCGAAGGAAATCAAGGTGAGAAACGACATGGCTTGCCGGGGAACAATTTCAATTTAGTCCGGATATCAGAAAGCCGAAGAATCATAAAAATATTATGATATATTTAATTGGTTTTGTTTTCACGGACCGATCAGAACGGATACAAAAGTATTTGGTGGGTAACTGGAGAGAGGACAACAAAGAATCATAGTGGAATGATGCTTAGGTCGAGAACACGCGCAAACACATAAACTCAAATACACACACACACACACACACACACACACACATACATACATACACACCCTAAACCTAGACACTCTTATATACAGGGTGCGATGGATAAATTGTCGAATTTTATATTTTTAATTTCGCGCATGCGCGTTGTTTGTTTTTGATTTTGTCGACTGTAGGGCACCGTCTGTGAGAAAAAGAGCCCCATGATGCAATTCATTCCGCCAGAAATATGGAAGCTGCATGCTGTACTGCTTGCTATACGAACATTTTGAGGGTGTTTGGAGGACAGATTTCGAAAGAGTTGGATGAGTCTAATGATGATTACGAAGGTGTTTGAAGTAATCACTAGTGATGGCGATGTTATCCCCCCCCACTTCATCTTCCCAGAGTCAACACAGACACCGACATCAAGTGCCTTGAGAAAGTAGTGCTGCCCTGGGTCAAGAGAGTGGCTGCTGGAAGACCCTACGTCTGACAACAGGACTCTGCACCATGCCACACATGCAGGAGAACCCAGTCAAGGCTGCGACCACATCCTCCATTACAAGTGGGCACATAACTCCCCTGACTGCAACCGCTTTGATTATTAGGTGTGGGGCGCAGTTGAATGAGAGACTAACAAAACTCCTTGTAACACCAAAGATGAACTAAAGGTAGAGATTATAGCAGAATTCACCAACATAAAAGAGGAGACCGTCCAGAAGAGATCTGGGAGATTCTGAAGTCGTCTGGCGGGTGTGGTTGAAAGCAATGCCGACTTTATTGGACACATTTACTCTTTAGTATTTCAAGATAATTTTATGTAATTTTAGTAAATATATTTGTTAAAATGAGATGTCAGCGTTATTTTTACTTTTGAGTAATTTAGACGACAATTTATTCGTCACTCTCTCTCTCTCCACACGCACACACACACACACACACACACACACATATATATATATATATATATATATATATATATATATATATAAAAATCATTTCAAAAGGTCATGCCCGATTAGAAAAATTAAAACAAATATCTAAATACTCACAAAAATATTTATTAGTCAAGTATGTCGTCTCCCAATCGTGCTATAATCTTTTTACGACTCGTACAAGTTAATCCATAAGCAGTCTGAAGCATTCCATACGTTTTATGTAGCATTTTTGCCCAGTTTCACACAAAACTTTATTGCACTCAACATGCCTTCACATCCGGTCTGCATTCTGCAAAATTATCCGCACTCACAAGTAATGTTGTGTTCAAAGAGCTTTTAAAACAGTGTCCTTCAATCTGGAATGACAAAAGTTGGAAAGTCAGCTATAGTAAATATATATTACAACTCTAATAATTTGATAATGCCATATTTGCCTCTCAAAATTAAATAATTGAAAACTTCTTGAATGCACCTATAATATATTTAAAATTTTTTTAAATCAGATGATCACTTGAATACGCTAGCTTGGTTTCAACCTTACGGTATCAACCGATCTCCTAATTTTAAAGTTTAAAGCTCTGCATGTTATTTTTATTTATTTTTTTCACACGTGTATTGTGCATTTTTAATACTACTGTTCCCTGGTCGGATTCGCCTCTGACCATTAATCTTTTACGTATTATATATTTGCAGGACCATCCATACTTTTTGAAGGGCCGAATACGAATACTACGTGCCACAAGGTCCCCAAACGTTTTTGAATTCAGAGTTGTCCTTCTCCTAGACTAGTTGCCATCCAAGGCTATAGAACCCACTATGTCCTGCTATTTACCCATAGCTATTCACACCTTTCCCAAGGGTATTAGCAGGTGAATGTAATGGATTCGACTGGAATTCGAACTCGGCTCTCAGATTCCTCAGTCCAATCCGCTATCCATTACTCCACCATGCCACTCTCACTCTCACTCTCTCTCTCTCTCTCTCTCTTTTTATATATATATATATATATATATATATGTGTGTGTGTGTGTGTGTGTGTGTGTGTTTATTTATTTTAGGATATTACAACAAAAACAGGTAAAAATCGCTACACAATTGCAGTCGTGTTTCAACGCATAACGATGCGTCTCCTCAGGCGATTGTAAATTTCTGGCAAGTGAATGGTTATTTTTTTTGAAAAGCAAAATTCATCCGCATTTTTTAAATAAAATAAAATAAAATAAAGGCTTGAGGACTTTACTCTGATCAACCAATCGAATATGACTTACGTTAAATTCAAACTAAGCGAAAAAGAAAAAAAGATAGAAATTATTATTTTAGAAATGTATCGTAGCCAAGATTTGACATCTAACCGCAGTCAGACATTAACTTAAAAAACTTATATAAATGGTTACAGTGAATGTACATATGCCAGACAACCAAATTCCATAAGGAATAAAAAACGGTGATGGATAGAGAAGTAGTTTAACCTAATGCCCAACTAGTTCAAAATGAATTATCTCTCTGCAATTCCATCAAATAGGCAGCATTTTTATTGGTTGCAAGCCAGCTCTAGCCATAAGTTCTGCATATTCACATGCTGGTTTCATTTTTCATCACTTGTAACAATTCTGTCCAACAACAGCTCTGTTTCCTGGTGTAACAACAAAGAACTCCACGCATAAACACAATCGAACTTGTTCTGTTTAGTCAGAGAGTGTGGTACTCACGTGTCGAGTCCGGAAACGAAACCAAGTCTCTTCAAATAACGAAAGGCAGCTGAAATATACATTTTGAAATACAATCTTTTCAATCGAAATCTTCGGTTTATTCTCCACGACTAGCAGGATAACCCGCCTTCGACCAGGTGTTTCATTACTGGGAAAATAACGAAAATTAATATTAGTAACAACAATTGGGTGAAACTGCTACACATCCCCAAATAGGGGGTTAAAAATTTGAATGGGAGGTGTCCCTGGTAAGAGCTCTTCCATGTACCGTCATAATAATAATAATAATAATAATAATATACGATAATATTTTTTTTATAATTCTAATAATCTTTTGTGTTAGATTTCAAACTCTAAATTGATTGTACGCTGTATTTTACTAAATTATTAAATTTTACTTTTGATTCTGTCTATATTTCTGAGATGAGGTATTATGTACATTATTTACATTATTCGGACTATTGTCCTCATCTTTGTCGCCATATTTATTACAACGTTTCGGCCGTTGTACGCTCGGGCCTTCTTCAGGTAGTTGGAATGTCAAACTGAACCATTTATTTCGCTCACTGGGGTAGACTGTTCTAGTTCCACGTGCCATGTTTGATGGATGTCAGTTATCAGTTATCGCCTGCTAATTTCCCCACTGCCTTAACCGGGTATTGAACTCACACTCTTTGGGTCTTGTCACTGGATCTAACCAACGTCTTTATCCTCAAGGACACATGGCACAGTGGATAAATTCTTCTTGTTCCTCAGTTAGTTTACGTAATTAGTGCGTGCGTTACGTTCTGCCATTGCCTCAGTTAAATAATGGACCGTGCTGTTTTGATTGCGTAGTAATACGGAAGTGATATATCAGGCCTGTCTGAAAAGTAACGGGACTTATCCGTTCAATATGAGGGTCATAGTCCATAGTAAGGTCATGTCACAGGGGAAAGTCTACAAAGACTCTCTGCGGCATTTGCTTAGCCCGGTGTTCTAGAAGAGATGAGAGAACAAATCGTGGCTACTTCACTACGACAATTCACCTGCTCACATCGCACTGAGCGTTCGTTATTTCCTAGCCTAGAAGAACATCGACGCACTGGAACAACCTCTGTATTCACCTGACCTTTCTCCTTATTATAGTGACCCTATTATAGTGAGCAGTCGACAAAAATCAAAAGCAACAAACGCGCATGCGCAAAATTAAAAACGGCGACAATTTACCCATCGCAACCTGTATGGAGATTAAGATTTATGATTCATCAGAAATTTCAATTAGTTAAACCGTAAAATTGTGTGTTATTTTTATTGATAACTTTGGCCAACCTCTGATGGAAAGGATGAGAAATTTATTTTGGGAGATTGGTAAGAATATTTTTTTTTATGTGACTTTTGCATGCACATTCATCGTCGTGAATAATTTGCATCATTTTTTTTTAATCAATTCACTCCAAGCAAGACGATAATGCTACTAAAATGCAAAGGGCTACTGGGAGTGAAAGAGAAAGAAAAGACTCTAGAAGGAACCGATAACCCAATCCTAAACAGAAAACAGGGGACAAACCGCAATTCCTGATAAAAAAAACAAACAAAAAAAAAAAAACAGGGCGAAGTGTGAACTAGACGATAGGCAAGCCTATTTACTCCTATTAAAGCTAAAACTAACAAAAACGATCTTGCAGAACCCCCCCCGCAACCCCCCCCCAAAACAACAAACAAAAAAAAAGACAAAAAAAAAAAAAACATAAAAGAAAACTCTTTTGCAAGTCTAGCAGAAACGCCCCCCGATTATGAATATCCCGGTGAAGGTATTAATCCGCGCGGCCACGTCACAACGGACTGTGACACAAGGTCGAAGATTTAATGTTGACTTTCACCAAAGCTGTAGAAAAACTGCCCAAACCCGCTGATTGAATACTGCTAGCATTCATCGCAACAGAATGTGTCACAAAAACGACGTTTACGGCAGTTTTACCGGCAATAATGTGGAAAAATTTAGCCAAACCCCATATTTCGAAATGCCTCATGCTCCGGCTAATGAACCAAGCCCTCATCCCTGAAGGGATGGCCTCTTGATTTTGAAGGAAATGAACCCCAGTAGAAAGCAGAGTTGGATAATAAGCTTCCGGTGAATATTTCGGATTCTTCAATGCGCCTATGACTTACGTTAAATTCAAACTTAAAAGAAAAGAAAAAAAGCATAGAAATTATTATCTTAGAAATGTATCGTAGCCACTATTTGACATCTAACCGCAGCCAGACATTAACTTAAAAAATCTGATATAAATGATTACAGTGAATTTGGAAAAGGTCGAGGTTTAAAACCCGTTCACCGGCAATACCATGGAAAAAATTTTTCAAGCTCCTGGGGTATCGCTCACTAGGCCTTGAGATGATTATACTTGATTTCAACCCCGATAGTAACTGCAGTTGTAGTGTAGTAATTACTGATTCACGGGAAGTAGTATGCGCTCATCGGTAATAGCTGTAGCTATTTGTAGACTTTGTGATTGCATATGTGTTATATACCGTATCTATGAACACTAATGGGTATGTCCCAATTCTCATAAATACGTTGGATTATATTGTAAGTGGGGGTAAGATGCTGTATAAGTAGTCCACTACTAGCAGTGGTTTACCTACTTCACGCCACTGGCGAGTATTGTATTTTGTTGATGTTATAAAGATTAACATTTCATTTCCAAACTCCGTTTTGGTTATCTCTCATTCAGTGACATTTTTTATGTTAAAACAATATGTAAACGAGTCACCTGTACCGAAAAGGTTTTATCCATTTATTTTCTCTGGTACTTCTTCTGGGAGCATTAGTCTCCAGATTATCTTCCTTCCCCTTGCAAAGATTTTGTCTCGATATTTCATAGGCGTGTTCCTGCAACGATTGTTTGTCTTCGCAGTTTATGTTGATGTTTGTCTTGCCAATGTTTGTCGTGTCAATTTTGCCTTCATTACTTTCAAGATCAAAAGAGGCTTTCCGCCCGTGAGCAATTATTCCTTTTATTATTTCTCATCCTGAACTGTTTCCGTCTCATTCGTATCCTCAGCTCTATTGACAAAATATCGGTTTCGGCCCAGTGTAAGAAAGTATCTTCGATTTTTTTTCCTCCTCTTTTCCATATCTCAGTAGTTCAATTCGGTTTTTGACAATTTCCTCGAAATTATGTGTCCACTTGCGTCAGTTTCGATGACTGTTTCCTTTATAGGGTCGAATATTTTTACTATTGGCTTCTTCGTCAGAAGAGCTTTTACATTTTCAAATGCCACTTGTTCTTTTGTCGAAATAAATTCCACATTCAGTTTTGTTATGGTCCGGTTTCTTGTACCACGCTGATAGTCCAAGGTAGAACCAATAAAGAAGAACTCGAATACGAATATGGAATAAGACAGATATATTACAAACTGGAATATATAAAGAGATGTAGAAAAGTGTTTAGTACGAACAATCAGATTTAGTAGTAATTGTTTGAACGCGACTCTGTTTCGGACTGCCTCTGGCTCGACTGACTGACTCGCTCGCCCTGGCTGACTGACAGACTCCTGACGGACTTCTGACGGACATCACTCCAGACTTCAGACTGAACTCTAGACTTCAGACTGAACGGTATTTAGTCACCCCCCCCACGAGGGCATCATGTGGCACAAGGCCTGTTTAACGTGGGATCTCCGATGCCCTTTGAACCCGTATAAAACGGGTTCAGGGTCGGTTTACCTCCCCGAAAGAGACTGCGCCCTTCGGCGTAGCCTCGTTCGAGTTCCTCCCCACCCGAAGGCAGAGAGTTCAACCGATCAGCCGGTCGTCCGACTTCAGACGGAACTCCCTGCTTCCTCTTGAGGCGCAGTATTTATTACGTATGGAGTAGTCCATTATGTTATTATGGGTAAGGTCCCATAACAATTTTTCTTAAAGCTGTAAAAGGTTCTGTAATTAGGTGTATCAATCTACATATCGCCTGTAGAAATTTACAAGTCCGAAGAAAGATTCAATTTCTTTTTTGTTCTTAGGTACTTCAGCTTTTACTTATTTTGCCAATTAACGATTGTTCTGGTAATATGACTTCGTTAGATATGGAATATACCAAACATGATATTTTTTAGTGTTGCGTGCCCATTTTGTTTGTTAAATGTTAATCCTGCATTTTTAACTTATTTAAAACAAAACCGGTTTTACATTTTAATTCTCAATCGTGAATAGCACCAACAAAGGTGTCATCCTTGTAGCATATTACATTTTTTATATCGCCAACAATAACTCTCTCTATAGCCCTTTGAAAAATCGCATTTGCAGTTTTAATTCCATACAGCATTCTATTCCATCTTATGCCTATTGGGAAGTTTATTGTTGTAATTTCTTTAAAGTCTCCGTCAATAGGTATTTCATGGTATGCCTCCTTTTCATCGATTTTGGAAAATGTTTTCATACCAGCAAGGGATTTCAAAGCCCATTCTACGTTGGGGATTGGATATTAATATGCACATATTTTGTGGTTTATAGCTATTTCGTAGTCACCACAAATGCGCAGATCCCCATCCTTCTTTCTTAAAATTACTAACGGGGAGGCCCATTTGCCCCCTCCTGGTGGAATTTGTTCAAGTAGATCTTGTTCCAGTATTTTTTTTTTTTAGTTTTAGCACAAATATAGCTAGTAGATAGACTAGCACTTTTCCTGCTTGGAAATTTGAGGGGAAGATATTTTCCTTTAGTCGTTAATAGTTTTTTTTTTTAACATTCCATTTACTTCTGCCTTGACTCTGCTTTCTAATTTTGTCGAATCTATGTTCGCTACATAATTTCCTATTTCTTTTCACAGTTTACCACAATAATTGGTAATACGTCAAACTTATTTTTTTAGTTCCACGTAGGCTTTAAAATAGCCTAACGTTTTTATCATGGATCCGTCAACCTGATTCAATTTGATAAGGCTTTTCTTTATTCTTGGGTTTCCTGATTTCTTCAAGACATTTCTGTGTATCGACGTCGCGTATCTAGTTGCATGTCCAATAAAACATTATTGATTCGAGTTTTTCAATAACCGTTCTTCATTTTTTTTCTTTTCAATGAAGAGACGTCCATAGTTATTTACTCTTCATTTTATTGGAACGTCTCTACGTTTTTCTTTTGGGATTTACTCATGTCTTTAAAATGATTCATTTTGAAACATTTTTCACGTTTTATATGCCGGATATTTTTGTTTTTCTCTTTGATGTTGATAAGCACAAAAAGTAGATATTATTATGTCTTTTCTCTTTATCGCCTATTTACGCTACCAGATTCGAAACTATTGCTTTATTAAATTTTCGAATCAGTTCCTTTTGCTGGAAAAAAATCGACACACTTCTAGTGGCAACCTTCCCAGTTGTAAATGCATTAAAGTCAATTGCCGATACCCCTCATCTTGAAGGCCATTTGCCGAATTCATTTGGATCAAATCATCTTCAATTAACTGGTTTTCCTCTCCTAGTTTAGCGGCCTGTTTAAACGATGAACATATTCAATAACAAGTTCATTCACTTTTTGAGAAATGTTCATTCTGCATTCGCTAGCTTTATCTTGAGTGATATATTTTCCACTATTAGTTGACTTATATCATCAAACGTCATTTGTTCCACCTGTCTTGGGTGTGCAATTGCTGATACTTTTATAATGGCGTCACAACCAGAACTTGCCAAGAAGAAATCAGCTATCTGGTTTTCTCCCGCAACTGATTTCAAATCCTTCAGCTTTTTTTTGTTCTAGATTGAGCTGCTAGCATCCTAAGCTCGCTCGGTTCTTTAGATATCGTCGACGTCATTGTGGTCTAGTGTTGCTGACTCACGGGAAATTGTATGCACTCAACTGCCTGGTGGTTAATAGCAGTAGATATTTATAGTCTTTGTGACTGCATATATAAACGAGTCACCTCAACAGTTGAATATAAAAATTCTAGTGATTGTTTGGCTCGAGACTAACTGTTAAACATCTACCTGAAATCATTTCAGCTGTACTATCGAACTCTCTGACTTCGGGCAGGGATGAACCCGGACGAAGCTATACCGAAGGGTAGATCCTCGTTCGGGGAGGTAGACAGCCCCGATCCCGTTTATGCGAGGCCTTTTTTGGTCGAGTCTACGGGCTTGAGAACCCCGCATTAAATTCGGCCTTGTGCCACATGTGACTGCGTGGGGCAGTTGCTAAATAATCTAACTGCTAAGCATCAATCTATGACATGCGAATGGCTCGGTCAATATTCTTTATTTAAATAATATAGAGATCTATATATTTTATCAATTTACAAATTAGAGAAGCTGTATTCTTTCTTCGTGTATTTGGTAATGTCCGGCATTGTATTTATTTATAAATCTCCATGTTTTCATCCTTTATTTAAAAAAGAATTAAACATTTATACGTAAAATATAATTAATAATTACGTATCCGAAATATATATATATATATATATATATATATATATATATATATATATATATATATATATATATATATATAAAATAGTTATTTTAAGAAATGTAAGAGTTTTAGTTTTGGATTTTTCCAGTTCAACAATACAATTTACTTCTGCTTTTTGCTTGCAAAGCAACAATAAGATATCAAAGTTAGGCAGTGGCTCATGATTAATGTGCTTAATCTTCTCGTCGAGGAACTTGTGAGGTTGTCAGAAAGGAAATGATGCTAAAACGTTGCAGCCTGGTTAGCTGAGCGGAAGTTCATCATTTTGATGTATCATTGGTAAGTTTTCTTCAAAATAGGAGATTCGTCTGCAGCCATTCAGATTGTGTTGATTGAAGTCGTTTTCTGAAGATCATTCCATCTCTCTCTCTCTCTCTCTCTCTCTCTATCTATCTATCTAGTGATCGTGCTAGATATTATATTCGGTTCCAATCTATCTATCTATCTATCTATCTATCTATCTATCTATCTATCTATCTATCTAGCCCTGTTCATTATCTATCTATTCATCTAGCTAGCTAGCTATTCGCTAGCTATCTATCTAGCTAGCATATTTCGGTTCTAATCTATCTATCTAGTGAGCGTGCTAGCTATCATATTCGGTTCCTATCTCATCTATCTATCTATCTATCTATCTATCTATCTATCTATCTATCTATCTATCTATCTATCTATCTATTGATCTATCTATCTAGCATTCATTAGATATTATATTCGGTTCCTATCTATCTATTATCTATCTAGTCCTGTTCATTATCTATCTATCTATTACTAGCTATATTCGGTTCCAATCTATCTATCTATCTATCTATCTATCTATCTATCTATCTATCTATCTAGCTAGCTAGCTATGTATCTATCTATCTAGCTAGCTAGCATATTCGGTTCTAATCTATCTATCTAGTGAGCGTGCTAGATATTATATTCGGTTCCCATTCTATCTATCTATCTATCTATCTATCTATCTATCTATCTATCTATCTCTATCTATCTATTCCTGTTCATTATCTATCTATCTCTCTATCTATCTCTATCTATCTATCTATCTAGCTAGCTATCTATCTAGCTAGCTAGCATATTCGGTTCCAATATCTATCTATCTGAACGGTTCTAATCTATCTATCTAGTGAGCGTGCTAGCTATCATATTCGGTTCCAATCTATCTATCTATCTATCTATCTATCTATCTATCTATCTATCTATCTATCTATCTAGTGATCGTGCTAGATATTATATTCGGTTCTATCTATCTATCTATCTATCTATCTATCTATCTATCTATCTATCTATCTATCTATCTAGTCCTGTTCATTATCTGTCTATCTATCTATCTATCTATCTATCTATCTATCATATTCGGTACCATATTCGGTTCCAATCTATCTATCTATCTATCTATCTATCTATCTATCTATCTATCTATCTATCTATCTATCTATCTATCTATTCCTGTTCATTATCTATCTATCTATCTATCTATCTATCTATCTATCTAGCTAGCTAGCTAGCTAGCTATCATATTCGGTTCTAATCTATCTATCTAGTGAGCGTGCTAGCTACCATATTCGGTTCCAATCTATCTATCTATCTATCTATCTATCTATCTATCTATCTATCTATCTATCTATCTATTGAACGTACTAGCTACCATATTCGGTTCCAATCTATCTATCTATCTATCTATCTTCTTAATTTTGTCAACATCTTTCTTATTCAGTTCATATCTATCTATTTTAATCAATCAATTTATCTCGCTAGCTAGGTATCACGATAGGTAGCTATCATGATCATATTGTAATAGATGTGGATAGATATAAAAATTTCAATGTAAATCGACAATTATACTGATATGATAGATAAGCAACTGAGGAAGATGAACTGAGATGAGATGCATGAAATGATAATGAGTTTACTGAGGGGATAATAATTTGAGTGAAATGATAGGAAGAAAATGTCGCTGCCGACACTTGAGTTTGAACATAGATTGCCAGTGAGCAAAAACAGGCGATCCCAATATTGAATTAAGTAGATCACATGGCTATAGAAGAAACGCTTATATAGGAATTAGCTTGGTGTCCAACTGATCGCTATATCTAGTCTATCCTCTATACTCTCTGATTTTACGGATCCCTCATTTCTAGTCTATCCTCTATTACTATACGGATCGCTGTTTCTATTTTATATTCTATTATTATACGGAACGCTATTCTTTACTCTATTCACTATGATATTTCTCTATTCAGATCACTATACGTATTACTGTTCGAGAGAGTATTATCGAGCCAGTACTATTAGTACGAGTGCTATTCGAAGGCGTCTGACATCAGTATTGTTTAACGGCGTTAGTATAGTTGTATCTGCGATTACAAAGTCTCTACTACAAAGAGCATTACGAAACTGACAACAAGTGTTCGTTGACATCACAAAAGATGGAGAAAGAACCTACAGAGACAATGTACTCTTTGTATCCAATAAGAATATAATTGGTTGTAATTGGAAAAATATTTTTTCTATCATATCACGATTGAGAAGGGAAGAGATGATGGTGAGGAAAAAAATTTTGTTAACCTATTGTCGTTGCACGTTTTGCATGCATCTTCCTTTTTGTTTTTAAATCATTTCACCCTATGCAAGGCAATAAAGACACTAAGACGCAAAAGGGTGAAAGAGAAATATATCAAGAGAGAGAGAGAATAATAAAAGAATAGATTCAAAAAAAGGGAGATGACGATTGACATTGTAATTCGCCCTTGCATGGAGTATTGCTGCCATATATGGTCTGGCGCCCCTTCTGTTTGCCTCGGGGTTCTTGATAGGCTCCAGAGGCAGATATGCAATGTGGTTGGCCCTGCCCTGGCGTCTCGTCTACAGTCACTTTCTCACAGACGCGCCGTCGCCTCCCTCTGTCTGTTCTACAAATACTTTCATGGCAATTGCTCCGAGGAGCTGCATTCGCTGGTTCCCAGACGTCATGAGTTCCAGCGCCTTACGAGGCTGGCATCTCGCTCTCACCCCCTCACTGTCGAAACTCCTAAATGTAGCCGTCTCTTCTACTCTAATAGTTTCATGTCTCGCACCTCTCGCCTGTGGAACTCCCTTCTTTTCTCCTGTTTCCCTGTGAGCTATAATCTCCATCTATTCAAATGTAATGTCAATCGACATCTCCAGTTGCCTTAATCTATCCACTACCCTCATCCTTTCTTCTATCACTCCTATCTGATCTTGCTATTTCCTGTAACCCCTTGCATCCTAGTGGCTTCCCGCCTTGCTTGGGGTGAAACGCTCAAAAAAAAAAAAAAAAAAATTTTTGAAGATAAAATCTGACAGGAAGGCAGTAAGCCATGGGAGGGTTCTATAAGCGAGAAGTGCGACAGTAGAATCTATGGTTACTTCTAACAATTTCAACTGTAAAATGAAGAGACCGAGCTGCCATTCTAGTACTGCGCTTAAATTCATAAAATGGAGGTACCAAAGAGGAAAACTAATCAGAACAATTACCATGAAATTATTTATAGAAAAGGCATAGAAAGCTTTGAGAAAGTAACTGAAGCCGATATGTTAGGTCAGGAAACCATAACGTGCATAATATATATATATATATACGTATCAATTTATTTTTGCTGTTTATTTGCATTTATAATTGTTTTACGAATATATTGTGAGCTTTAGACAATGTTTTTCTTTCAATATATGATTCTAAATCCATTTTTTTACTGTCCAAATACTTGTTTCACCTCACTGTATATATATATATATATATATATATATATATATATATATATATATATATATATATCCAGGTAAATGAGGACAAATGGAATATAATTCCACTGTACATAACATTTAATTTAAAAGAGGGCATAATGCAGAGTAGAGCTAAATATTATTTATTTTAGGATATTAAAATATGTTAAAATCGCCACATAATGGAAATTATGTTTCAACACTACAAATGTGTCTCTTTGGTCAATGTTAAACTACTGGCAAATGAAGTATTAATTTAATTTCAAAAGAAGAATATTTTTAAAAAAGACGGTAAATTTGGATTTAGCCTAGGTCACCTTCCATTGGTTAATCACGTCAAAGCCCAAAAGCCTATTTTTTAAAAGTAAAATGAAATGATCTGTCTAGATTGAAAAATCTCCTAATATCTTGTGGCCGTCTTTTTTTCTACTACTACTACTACTACAATTACTATTACCACTGCTACTTATTTTTATTATTATTTGTGTATGTTATGATTCCGGCTTTGTACCTTGTACAGCTGGGTCCAGACTATAGTCCTTTGGCTCTATAGTAGAATTGTCATTTAATTGATAATATTTTACTTAGTATATGGGATGTTCCTAGTAGGGCGATATTCTGGGCAACTTGTATGTTGATATTAGCAAGGATAGTGTTAGTAAAATTGTCCATTCCTTTTCTCACGAGGCCCAGTACTCCGATTACTATTGGTACAGTCTCAGTCTTCATTCGCCACATCCTGTTAATCTCGATTTCCAGGTCTTTGTATTTGGACAGTTTCTCGTATTTGGACAGTTTTTTTAGATGTTTCTCTCTGATGGTACTGCTATGTCAATATACATACACTTCCTGAATATTAGGTCTGTTGGCATTCATTTCCCTGTCCGTTGGATTTGACAGGTCCCGGAGGATATTATTATTATTATTATTATTATTATTATTATTATATATTATTATTCCTTTTCTTTCTGGTGTGTACGCATTTCTTTCCGGGTTCCGCCCAGAGACCTAAGGTTAGAAATGGCATCATGACTTCTTTCACTAACCGATTAAAAAAAGAAAAACACATATTTTACATAGATAAAGCCCTTCATAAGGTTTGGGATGTACTTGTGAGAGCAATTTTTTGTATTTCTTTAAGACAAGAATTTCCATGAATCCCTTCATTTACTCTACTGGAATCTTTTCCAAACAATCCGAGGGCTCCAACTACAACAGGGATTGTTGATGTTCCCATTTGCCAAATTTTTGAGATTTCGATTTCAAGGTACTTGTATTTTGATAGTTTTTTGAAGATCTTCAAAGATACATTGCAGTCTGCAGGGACTGCCATATCAATAAGGAGGCACTTTTTTGTTTGCGGTCTCTAATAACAATGTCTTGGCGGTTAGCTTTGATTGTTCTGTCAGTGTGTAGTCCTATAAAATTGTAACCGGTCCCATGTCTGTAACCGGGTTTTGGATGGCATTCGTACCAATTTCTTTCAGTTTCCTTCCCGCAGAAGTTGCAGATTTTCCAGTGCAGATATTGACCCACTCTGTGTTTTATATTCAGTGGGTGCCAATATCGTGCAACCTGATACAAGATGATCAATTGTTTCTGGATATTTATCACAGAATCTGCATTTTGGGTTAAAACAATATTTTAGTATTTTTGCTTGATAATTTCTAGTTAACAAGCATTGGTTCTGTGCAGCAAGAATAAAACTTTCCATTTCAGCTTTTAGCCCTGCACTACGTAGCCACTGATCGGTACGGGGTTTGTCTATATCAGCTTGTTTGGTACGAGCAGAATATTGGCCATGAAGCTGTTTATCTAGCCATTGTTTCTGTATCTGGTCGGTTGCATTTGATTTTTCTTTCTTTTTTATGTATTTTGCAGCTTCGGTCGTTGTATTGTGGTTTACTTGTATTTCTGCACCCATTTGAAACTCCATTATTATTATTATCGTTATTATTATCATTATTATTATCATCATCATCATTCGATTTCTATTATGGACACACTACCTACCAAGTCTGCGGAAAGACCTAAGGCAGGTCGTGGTTGTTGTTATGGCCACATTTCATTATTCCGATGAAGTTGCTAGCGTTACATAGACAAAGTTCTCCTTAGTGTGTGTGCTGTACTTAATAAGACAATTTTCTGTATGTCTCTTAAGCTGGGGTTTCAGGATTCTTTCAATGTGTTGTTTTGTTCCATTTTTTTATAATTCCAAGTGCACCTATTACCACTGGTATTATTCTTGTTTTCAATTTCCATTTTTTTTCTTTTCAATTTCCAGGTCTTTGTATTTTGATAGTTTTTCAAATTCCTTGGTTGCTATGTTACAATCCGCTGGACAAGCCATATCAATTAGTAGGCAAGTTTTTTCTTTCTGGTTTTTGACAATATTATTATTATTATTATTATTATTATTATTATTATCATTATTATTATTTACTTTTCCCAAGTGTGAATGAGTATCATTACCTTTCCTAAGTTTGAGTTTACGGTATTGTGGCGGGAGAGAAGAGAAATATAAAGGCCTTGATAGAGTACTGAAAAACTATGAAACAGGAAGGTTAGGCTCATGCCTATAATCATGGAAGCGCGCGGAAACGTTTCATTGACCTATGCGAAGAAATTGAAAATTAAAGTTGTTAGGAAAACTCATAGTAATGCTAGAGATTTGAAGAGATTTGCGATTCCCTGATCTATAAATAGATTAAATCATTGTTGAAGTTAATAAGGATTCCGTTTTTCATTTCAAATGTCCTTTGCCCAACCTGTTAGCATTTACTTCCCTTTGCCTTTTGAAATAACAATAGATTTCTTTTCATTCCCACAATTCTATATTTAACCATTTGTTCTCATATCGCTCTCATAAAAAAAAAAAGTTTTGACGTTGGACATTTATTTTGTGACACATACTTTGTGGTCGTTAAATCATTAAGCTGTCATCTGTGCTTTGTAAGTTTCTTGATGTGCTTGAACAATAAAAAAGTCCTTAAAAGACGCATAAATATGTCAGGTATATTTATAAAAAATGCGGCCTCAGTTATTGGGTCAGTTTTAGTGTGACCCCCCACCAAAAAAAAAAAAAAAAAAAAAAAACAGAAAAAAATACGACAGCATTATACTTTTGATTGCTTTATCCTCTCTACATTACAGTTGGTCTACGATTTATACATTTAACTTAAATCGATATATAAAAGGGTCGGCTGAAAAATTCATAGGCTTACCAGAACACTCTGATGGAATGTGATCAAATGAGGTTTATTTTTCAACATCATCCCCCTAGCGGTCCACCCTCTTATTTCACCAGTGCTTGGGTCCCATTAGTGAAGAAACTTTCATTCTGTTTACCAATTGTCTCTACCTATCCTGATGATGACTTAAGAAAGTCGAAAGCTTGGCCACATTTCTTGTATTTTCATTCCTTAATGACAGAATTTCCTGCATTGTCTGAGAAAGATTTAACATAATTTGTAAAGGTCTATCATTAAATCTAACTGACACGAAACGTCTGTCGTTTTTATATATATATATATATATATATATATATATATATATGTGTGTGTGTGTGTGTGTGTGTGTATGTGTCATTCGCAGACAGTTCTGTTTCGCTTTATCACAGCTACTCAGTGCGAATAGATATCCGAATGCCTCAAGCCAGGATTGAAACCAAACCGATTTTGTGTCATTCAGAGTTCTTACTACTATATATATATATATATATATATATATATATATATATATATATATATATATATATATATATATATATATATATATATATATATATATATATATATATATATATATATATATATATATATATATATATATATATATATATATATATATATATATCCTTTCCTCCTACAAAACGGAAATACATAAGAATGATGGGAAAACTTAATAAAAATTGATTATATCGTCCTTGTCGGCCGCATTTAAAGAAAGATGTTTGAAAGAAAGGTTGCTGGCCATATAAACACACACACACAAACAAATATATATATATATATATATATGTATATATATATATATATATGTGTATGTGTGTGTGTGTGTGTGTGTGTGTGTGTGTGTGTGTACTATTAGAATAGTACATTAATATTAAACTCGTAATCAAAATCCTCTTGTCAGGGTTTCATGCTGTAACACAATCCGCCTTACGATTGTTTTTTTTTTAATTATTTAACCCCAAGCAAGGCAAAAATATAAAGCCGCTAAATACCGAATAATTAAGAACAATAAAAGAACAGAAATTAAGAAGATGGAAGATAATGATTGACATTGTATTTAAATGTTAAAAGATCAAAGCGGACTTGGAAGCAAGATGTCGGAGAAGAGTTTCATAAGCGAGAAGTGCGATCAAAGAAAGTGTTAGCAGAGAACCTACGGTTTCATAGTCGTCTCAACTGTAAAAGGATGAGACCTTGCCGCCAATCTAGTACTGCGTCTAAATTAATAAAATCTAGTAAATCACAGAGAAAGGTTCATCGGGACAATTAACATGGAAGTATTTATAGAAAAAGGCACAGGGAAGCGACATTACGGCGGTGGGAAAGTGACTGAAGCCGAGATGCCAGATCAGGACCAATAACATGGCAGATTTTTCTGTTGGATGCAAATATAAATCTAACTAATGTTTGCCTACAAAAAAAAAGAAGAAAAAAGAAAAGAACAGATAAAAAAAATAAGTTCCTTTATTTCCTGGTAGAATGATTTCGAAAGATGAATTTGGTTATTATATTTTACTATTTTAAAGGCTTAATAATATTTAGTCTAAAAGCTTAATAATATACAATTGTTATGGGACCTTACCCATAATAATGATAATGGACTATTCCATACTTAATAAATAATGCGCCTCAGGAAGTAGGCAGGGTGTCGTTTTCACGACCGACTGTTCGGTTGAACTCTCTGCCTTCGGGCGGGGAGGAACCCGAACGAGGCTACGCCGAGGAACGGAGTCTCGTTCGGGGAAGAGGGGGTTGTAAACCGGCCCTGAGCCCGTTTATACGGGTTCAATGGGCATTTTTGGGGGCCCAGCCCACGGGCTCGGAGAACCCACAATAAATAACCGACCTTGTGTCAAATGCTGCCCCAGTGGGAGGGGTGACTGAATATCCTCAGTCGCTCGCTTTCTCGACCGGCTGTTCGGTTGAACTCCCTGCCTTTGGGCGGGGAGGAACCCGAACGAGTCTACGCCGAAGGGCGGAGTCTCTTTCAGGGAGGTAAAACGGCCCTGATCACGTTTATACGGGTTCAATGGGTATATTTTTGGCCGAGACCTCGGGCTCGGAGATCCCACGTTAAACCGGCCTTGTGCCACATGACGCTCTCGTGGCGTGGTGACTGAATATCGTCAGTCGTTCAAGTCTTGACCGGCTGATCGGTTGAACTCTCTGCCTTCGGGCGGGGAGTAACCCGAACGAGGCTACGCCGAAGGGCGGAGGCTCTTTCGGGGAGGTACACCGACCCTGAACTCGTTTATACGGGTTCAATGGGCATAGTTTTGGCCGAGCCCACGGGCTTGGAGATCCCACGTTAAACCGGCCTTGTCCCACATGATGATGTCGCTGAATATCGTCAGTAGTTCAAGTCGTGTCAGTAGTTCAAGTCGAGTCAAAAGTCGAGTCAGAGTCAATCCGAAACAGTGTCGCGTTCAGATAATTACTGCAAGACATTGGAATAGTGATATTGGTCAAGACTACATTGTTCTCTCTACTAAACCTGATTGTTCATACTAACACTTCTACTTCTCTGTATATATTCCTGATTGTAATATATCTGTGTTATTCCATACCCGTGTTCGAGTTCTTCTTTATTGGTTCTACCTTGGACTATCACCGTGGTACAAGGAACCGGACCATAACAACAATAAATACTATTAGCTTTATTATTATTATTATTATTATTGTTTTTTGTTTTTTGATCATTTCACCCCATGTAAGGCATTAAAGCCACTAAGACACAAGGAGTTACTGAGTGTGAAAGAATAAGAAAAAGAGGTACCATTATCAAAGTGTGAGAACAATAGAAGAAGAGGAATCATAAAGACAGATAGATAATGATTGACACTCCATTAAAATTTTCTGAAGATCAAAGTTAACTGGAAAATAAAAAGCCGGAAGTGAGTCCGAAAAGTGAGAAGTGAGAAAAGAAACTGTTAACATAGAACTTACGGTTGCATCTAGACGTTTCAGCTGTAAAATGATGAGAGATGGTCGCCAATCTAGTACTGCGCTTAAATTCATAAAATCTAGTGATCATTGGGGAAAGTCCATCCGGACAATGACCATGAAAGTATTTATAGAAAAGGCACAGGGAAGCGACATTACGGCGGTGGGAAAGTGACTGAAGCCGAGATGTCAGGTCAGGACCAATAACATTGCAGATTCTTCTTTGTATTTTATCCAGGTTTAAAACATGAGACTCTTAACGGATTTTGATTGCTATTTAATATTATTCTAGTAATATTATTATCATATACTAAATAACAACTTTGGCATTGAGCCCTTAGTTCATTTTTTATTTACAATATAACTTATTTTAAGCTTTAGCTTTATATATATTTTATATATATATATATATATATATATATATATATATGTGTGTGTGTGTGTGAAAATATATAGAAAATAGGAAAGAACTCGTTAGGTAAATAATCCAAAGTTCTTTAGTATTTTTGTTATTATTTTTAAAAAACAGTGCTCGATACAAAAGTAGAGCCTAAATATAATTATTTATTGAAAAATATGATTCCAACACGCTACATATGAGTTCTCATGTTTCAAAACAAGAGCCGAAAACTTCAATATGATTATTTGAGTTAAATTGAATTAAAGTACCAAGCTCTGTTCTATCTTCAAGCGAAATTCCAAAAACATTTCGCTTGAAATAATTATATTGAAGTTTTCGGCTCTTGTTTTGAACCATGAGAACTCTTATGTAGCGATGGAATCATATTTTTAAATAAATAATTATATATATATATATATATATATATATATATATATATATATATATATATATATATATATTCAATACGATTCTGTTATGTATTTCGTTTCAGAGAGGAAAAATGGAAAATCTAAATAAATATTGAGATTCTAGCATTCTGTCATTGAAGACATACGCAGAATTTGGTAAGAGGAAGGAAGCATAGAATTATCTAACCGTATTACCCAAAACTGCTCTAAGCGGTTTTTAAGGGAGGTGACAAGAAGCAGACGACCATTACTTATCGATTATGATGCTTTAAAAGTGCAATGTAGAGAAACACCGGATAAACAGCATTTTAAAAAAATCGAAATTACTAAGTTTTAAAATAGAGTTGGTCAGACAAACAGAAACAAAAGATAAAACAAAAAACAAAAACAAAAAAAAAAAAATTGTGACAAACGACCATCGTTTCAATCCTATCTTTTTTTTTCTCTCAAAATCAAACGACAATAAAAAGTTAATTTTTTATTTTTATTCGAAGGAGTTGCATAAAACTGAAATGGCGTTTTTCCTCTCTAGACATTAAAACAAAGTAAGACGAAAACTCGAAAATCTCTAGCCTAAACGAAACAATAAAAGGTGGCATGGCAGATAATGTATGGAGAGGTAATGGCTGGGCAGTGTATCAGTAAACTCATATACGTGGAACCACTTTAGAAAATGGGTAAAATGAAAGAAACAGCACATATGTTTTTGCAAGCATATTGCACAAAAACATAAACAATTATGAATTTTAATGTATGGCGTTGAATGTTAAGGAGAGTCGAAGACTTTGCTAATGGCCATACGGCGATCAGCAAAATTCGAATTCACAGTCAGTAATTTCTAAAAGCAATTTCACTGAATTTATTCTCGGGCAGATTCAGTTAATATTGTTAATAAGTTAATTGATGACAAATATATTACGGTTGGTGTGTAAGAAACGTTAGTCACGTTGTGGGTTCCTAGACAGGGAAATGATTTATCAGTTTAAATTTTTTTTTTTTGTACTTTTCAGACACAAATTCCTTGGTATGGTGGAAAAAGTTAAAGTTCACTAAATTTAGCTCCGGGTAGATTAAAAAATCGAAACTCATTACAACAGCAATGAGTTGAAAAAGATTGATTGGATCGGTATCCAAGCTCTACAGACATATTTGTCGCATTTTTTTTAACGGCAGAAATTCCAGAAAATTCCAGAAATTCGATTCCAGAAATTCGATTTGTAAAATTCGTAAAACCTTTCATTTCTTATACTAGAAGTATTTGTGTCTATATAAGTATGTATGCATATATGTATATATATATATGAACGATCCCAGCGTGCGGCATCTTTGGAAATTGGCTGAAAACCATACCACGGGTTTGATCCAAGGCTTGTAAGTGAAATTGGGTAGACGGAACACTTAGGGGACCGTCGATAGCTGTGCTAGCACGAAGTCACAAGTCATCGTGGCCGAGGGTTTGAGTGTGCTGGCCTTGTCAAGATTGTTGATCACGCTATATAACACGCTATTTCCAAGAAACTGTAACTAAAGTCTGCTCAGCATAGTTGCGGTATAAACCACAGGTGGGCTCTGTGGGTGTTGAACAAACACAATTGTGCCTGAGCGAGCGTCTGAATTAGGGATTGGCTAGCCTTCCTAGTACAAGGGTATCCTCGAATACGAGTGGTCAGCTATTATTTTTTATTTATGGGTTTACTTACTGGTATGAGGGTTTGGACATGTTTCAGTTTTTTGTGTATATATAGTGAGCTAGCCCAAATGACATGACTCACTTTATAGTCCACCAATAGAAGGCTAACCAATCAGAAGACGTAGAATATTCAATCCGTCGTGTATAAAGGCGGCCATTTTGTTTATTCTATCCGAATGTCCAGTGCCAGCTTGTCAGGCGAAGAGATAACAAAAGGAAGAACTACGCTCTGCTACTTTACCGGGATATCCACTGCTAACTTGAACTACGCTTCCCTACTGTCTTCGAAATATTCACTGCTAACCTCTGGATTCTATACTCAAAGACGACCGTCATCATGAACAACAGACCTGAACAGGAAAATCAAGCGTTCTCTCAAGCTACATTCCCTACATGGTTGAGAAGGAAAACTCACGGCCTCAAAACCTTACTGCCTGCAGTATAGTCCGTCAAAAAGCGCTATATTGGGTTTGTGGTGGTTGTTCTAGAGGGGTTAAACTCCGAGACTAATAAAACCTGATATCTGTGATTCAACCTTTTGTACAGATTCCGTGTTATCAGTAATTGCAAAAAGTATAGATGGCTCTGCACGCAACTTCACGATTATAATCAAATCCTCTTTGTGGGATTTCTAACAGCTTTCGTCATTTCAGCTTTGCACATTTACTGCTGACGCGTTTTGAAATCCTCACCGTATTTACTATTTTTAAAGTACCCGCTAATATTTTTTGTCGGGATTTACAAACTCTACGTTTCGTTCAATTTCGCAAACCAATCGAAGAAATTGGAATAAGCTGATTTGTTTTGAAAAATAGTTTGACAAAATCCCTACTTCATTGTGTAACAATTACGTTAATTTAATTTTATAGGTCTTCACGGTTAAGTTTTATTTTTAGAAAATTTATTTTTTTCTTTTTAACATCGAAGAATAAATTCTTAGGATTTCTTACTCTGGAGCGTGCAACATACAACTGACCATGCGTAAATATTTCTTTCTGAAGACAAATCCTGACATTTTGATGCGTTTGACTTTGTGATTTGTTATAGTTCTCACAAACGCAGGGCGAACTGGACATTAGATTGTTTTATATAAAAATTACAGAAAATGTATGCATAAAAATAAATTAAATAAGTATTTGCTATATTAATTATTAAATCTTTTTTTTAAATAGCGGAATTACTTTGCATGTTAAATAATAAAACTTTTAATTCCCCGCCACAAAAAATTAATGAAAATTTACTGTAATAAGCTACGCATCCCCGCAGTGAGAAACAGCTAAAATCATATCTCAAAGGCGATCGTTTATATAACCGCGTGTATTAAAAGAAAGAAACAAACAAAAAAACATTCATAGGATATCAACAAGGGTTTTGTAGGTATAAGGACACGTGCTTGAATGTCCGACAGGAATGACCCCAGGTCAATCCTAATGCGCCACTTAGCGTATTTGATAGTCCCGCTTGAATTGAGTGTCTATTCCGAGATAGATATTACACACATCCGGAGCAAAACAATTGGCAATAAATTCCAATCATAATTTTATTGGCAATTTTGGACTTTGGCAAAATCATAAATTATTCATTTGCATTATATATTTATTTGGGTTATTCTATCAGTAACGCTTGTTTTAATTCCAAACATTTGTCAATTCTTTTATTAAATTTCAGTGCAGAACATATAAATACCAACATTTCAGAGTTCAGTTAATATCTCAGAATTCAGTTATGAATAAATTCGAATTTTAAGTGCAAATATCACTCCCAGAATGACAGTTCTTCATATCCGTGTAAAAAAATAAATAAAAAAAAAATCATAGCGTGCACTTACAAAGTGTAGACGATTACAAATCCTTTTATCAAGGGGGAAACGTGCACTTTATTCCGTCGAAGAACGCGTCTAGAAGAAAATAGATAAGTACAAAGTTATTAAAGCTTTGAATTATTAATATTATAGTTGCCGTATTGGTGCATCTGCTAAACGTATTATGGAAATTCTGGTATCTGCTTAATTACTAGATAAAACAACGTGTCAACGTTTATGGCTTAGGTACAAAGGTGAGCTGAAACATACATAGGCTGACTTTGAAGGAGTGATGCTATAGCTGTGAAATTATGCATGAATTTATTTCATTCACCTCTTCTTATAAATAACTGCATTGTTTCTTCCTAGGTTGGTACCTAGGATTAAACAATGGACTGAAATATTCCTAGGCTGAATATGAAGGAATGATGATAGTGCTGTAAAATCTCGTATGCATTAATTTCAT
The DNA here is from genome assembly GCA_903632075.3 of Acanthosepion pharaonis. Lineage (NCBI taxonomy): Eukaryota > Metazoa > Mollusca > Cephalopoda > Sepiida > Sepiidae > Acanthosepion > Acanthosepion pharaonis. The sequence goes on along the minus strand of CAHIKZ030004986.1, from coordinate 2,839,000 downwards.
TCAACTCAATTAATAAGTGCATTGTGCTTCTAGAGCTGGGAAGACATGTACGCATTAGTTTCATTTAAATCTTATTAATAACTGCATTGTTTCTTCCTAGGTTCGTATCTAGGATTAAACAATGGGTTGAAATGTTTATAGGCTGACTATGAAGAAGTAATGCCAGAGCCGTGAAACCTTGCGCGCGCTAATTTAATTAATTAAATGAACTTATTTAAGCAAGTGCACGAGAATGTTTGTATTTTATTAAATCTAAATCCATAGAATTATTATTCACTCATTGAAGTCTTTTCTCTTGCATTTTCTAAGCCTATGCTATTTTTCAGCTAAATTGTGTATTCCATCATAAAAGAAACGATTCCTGTTTTGATTTGAAAACTTCTTCACATATTCGATATCATGAAATACTCTCTTGACAAAAAAAGCGTTTCATGGCGCGTAACAAGTGAGGGAGAGAGCGGAAGAAAATATGCTTACCTTTCAGAGAACGTCCCTTTACCGGACAGTTCATTTGTACTACGACCACATATATAGTTTATCCTAGTCCATCACATAGTGCGTGATTAGCGTTAGCTTACTTCCAATAGCGGGGTAGAAGGCGAAACGTTATGTTCTTATTTAATTCCAGTATTAACAAATCACGTTGAAACACCTGTTCTCATACGGTCACCGAAGTTAAGCAACGTTGAGCAGGCTCAGTACAGTACCTAGATAGGTGACCGCTTGGTAATATCAAGTGTTGTAAGCTTGGATGTGCGGGTGGTGTAATGGATAATAACTTGGAATTGTTAATCGGAGTCCCGAGTTTCAATTTCAGTTTGGTTTGTTATATTCACTTATGTGAAAATACTCTTGGGAAAGTTATGAATTCATCTATACACTCCCCAGCGATGGTTTAATTAATAATTAGCACTAAATAATTATTATCTTAAAAAGGAAATTTTTACAATCTAAAAATAATTACTAACTTTAAATAACCGCCAAATCATTAATAAGCAGCAGAAAACGAATAAAAAAGCTACATTAAGTTAGTGGGGAGGTCTCTGAAGCCTAGATGTCAGGTCAGGGCCAATAATATTGCAGATTTTCTTTGTATTTTATTCAGAATCTCTAAATACATAGCAGAAGCATGAATTTATTTCATTCACCTCTTCTTATAAATAACTGCATTGTTTCTTCCTAGGTTGGTACCTAGGATTAAACAATGGACTGAAATGTTCCTAGGCTGAATATGAAGGAATGATGATAGTGCTGTAAAATCTCGTATGTATTAATTTCATTCAATTCTTCTAATTAATAAGTGCATTATTAATTATTAAGTGCAGTGTTAAGGGCTTAACAAGGTGTAGCAGCAGTATTCAATACATCGACAATTGGTAAACATATATAAAAAAAATAATTTCTAATAATATTTTTTCTTTTTATCTTTCAAGTATTGAGGTCTCACGCGATTATTCAGTTTTTTTACATTCTTTGCCCCTCTCTCTAATTACTATTTATTTACGTTAACTCTTTGGATCAATTAAATTCTTCCTTTCTTTTCCCATCTATTCGCAGCCTTCCTCTCCTTTTTAGTCTCTAAGTGTAGCGTTCTTTTTCTCCTTCGCTATATTCAGTTTCTTTCTTTCCTTTACCCCTCTCTCTAATTGCTACTTATTTACATTACCTCTTTTCTCCTATGAATTTCCTCCTCTCTTTTCCTTTCTATTCATAAATCTTTTCACCTTGCTCTCCTTTTGAGCTTTCACGTATAGCACTCTTTTTCTCTTTCACTATATTCCTTTTTGTTTCCTTCCTTTGCCCCTCCCTCTAATTGCTACTCATTTACATTACCTCTTTTCTTCTATTAAATTCCTCCTCTCTTTTTCTCTCTATTAAATTTTTCACCTTCCTCTTCTTTTGAGCTTCCACGTGTAGCGTTCTTTTTCTATATATTCACTTTCTTTCCTACCTTTGCCCGTTCCTTTAGTTTCTACTTATTTCCATTACTTCTTTGCTTCTATTTTTCTTTGTTCGGACTGTTTTCCTCATCTTTATCGTCATATTCACGACGTTTCGGCTATTGTAACCCGCCGGCCATTTTCCGGACAACAGCCTGAACAATGTAAATAGTTACTATACGTCATCTTAGAAATATCGACTGATCTTTTTTTCTGTTTATTCTTCCTTTCTTTTACTTTCTTTTTCTACATCTTCCGAATCAAAATATTAAATAAATAAAATTTCGCAGAAAATATTTAAATTTCGGCTTTAAATGACCCAGAGAATTATTGTTATGCCGTTTCATAAATTAACCAATGCAAACAATGTATGAAACATATATTTACACTGAAAGTATAAGATTTTGTTCAAAATATCAGCAGCAGATGGCATGACATTTTTGGTTAAAAAAATATAAGGTTGAAGCTATAAAACTGTGTTCAAAATATATAAATTTGAAGCTATAAAACTGTTTTCAAACAATATAAAATGGAATCTATAAAACTGTGTTCAAAATATATAAATTGAAGCTATAAAACTGTGTTCAAAATATATAAAGTTGAAGCTATAAAACTTTGTTCAAAATATATAAATTTGAAGCTGTAAAACTGTGTTCAAAATATATAAATTTGAAGCTGTAAAACTGTGTTCAAAATATATAAATTTGAAGCTGTAAAACTGTGTTCAAAATATATAAATTTGAAGCTATAAAACTGTGTTCAAAATATATAAATTTGAAGCTATAAAACTGTGTTCAAAATATATAAATTTGAAGCTATAAAACTGTGTTCAAAATATATAAATTTGAAGCTATAAAACTGTGTTCAAAATATATAAATTTGAAGCTGTAAAACTGTGTTCAAAATATATATATTTGAAGCAATAAAACTGTGTTCAAAATATATAAATTTGAAGCTATAAAACTTTGTTCAAAATATATAAATTTGAAGCTGTAAAACTGTGTTCAAAATATATAAAGTTGAAGCTATAAAACTGTGTTCAAAATATATAAATTTGAAGCTATAAAACTGTGTTCAAAATATATAAATTTGAAGCTATAAAACTTTGTTCAAAATATATAAATTTGAAGCTGTAAAACTGTGTTCAAAATATATAAATTTGAAGCTGTAAAACTGTGTTCAAAATATATAAATTTGAAGCTGTAAAACTGTGTTCAAAATATATAAAGTTGAAGTTATAAAACTGTGTTCAAAATATTTAGATTTCTGCATTAAATAAGCCATAGAAGCTTTGATATGCCGCTTAACAAAGACGACCCTACCGGACATATTTCTTCACCACTAGATTGATATGCGCTGTCTGAAGAGGACAACAGACTAGTGGATTAAAATATTCTTTCGTAAACTTAGTTTTATATATATCGTGAGTTCAATCCCTGCACTGGGTAGTACAGGTTCAAACTCGCTGGAAATAATGACTGGGCAATAGTAAGTACTTTTATCTCGTCATAAACTCTCTGTCCTAACTTATATTCTGTGTATAAAATAGCCTGGCAAAGAATAACCCAGGACGTTACACCGGTGACCATTTTTTAATGAAATTCTTTATTCATCGCTATTATTTTGATCGTTCCAAGCGTTTCGGCCGTTTTACTCTACGTACTTCTTCTAGTGTCTGCCTTTGTGTTCGTTAACCTTCTTTTTCGAACAGAACACGTTATTCAACTTAATGAAAAGCATCGGATGCAGAGTGAGAACAATCTACTCCTGTGAATTGAATAAAGGATTCTATTCAAAATTCTGAGACGGTTAGCGGATATAAAGAGAGACATCTAAACCAGGCCAGACGTTAAAACCGTCGAAACGTTGCGAGTATTAAAATCAAGATGAACATGCTGGTCCGAATATCAAAGCTTATAATATATATTTAAATGTTGGCATAATTTAATTTGGAAGACATTTTCCTTTTATTTTTTTAAAAATTTTGCACCAGACAAGGCAATAAAGCCACTAAGACGTAAGAGATTACAGAGAGTGGAAGAAAAAAAGAAAGAAAAAACACTATTAAGCAGAGAGAATAATAAAAGAGCAAGAATTAAAAAGACAAGATAACGAATTAATTTTTTGATTATCAAATTTGACTGGGAAGCAAGAAGCAGGAAGAGAGTTCCACAAGTGAGATGTGCGATAGAAGAAACTTTTAGCATGGGACTTAGATTACACCAAGCAATTTCAAAAGTAAAATGATGAGACCAAACTGCCAATCTAGTAGTGAAATCACAATTAACTTAGTGGAAAGTGTTGACCATGTTAACTATAGTCTATGAATATAGAATACAGCGCAGTACGTAATCTGTTCAATAGAACAACGTTAAAGATTAACACGCACAAGTCAGACACTCTCGCCAATACCACCAGCAGCTGTTCCATAATTCTTCAGTCTTCGATATCAAAGGCTGGCAGTGATATTTAGCCACCTCCCCCCACAAGGGTTACATGTGGCACAAGGCCGGGATTAACGTGGGATTTCCGAGCCCGTAGGCTCGGCCAAAAATATTCCCTATTCGAACGCGTGTAAACGGGTTCAGGGGCAGTCAACCTCCCCGAACGAGACTCTGCCCTTCGGCGGAACCTCGTCCGTGTTATCAAAGGCTGGCAGTGATATTTAGTCACCCCCCCACACCAAACGAGGGTTACATGTGGCACAAGGTCGGGACCAATAACATCACTGATTTTTATTTGGATTTTCTCAAAAATGTCTGAATATACCGGGTGTAACAGCAAAATTGTCCAAATCGTGTAACAGCAAAATTGTCCAATTGTTAAATTAAGCTTTGAACCATTGTATCATAGAAATGATTAAAGATATCTTACTGGAATTCTCCGAGGTGTTTACAACACTATTGGACTATACTTTGAACAATGAGAATATATTTAGCACTTAGTTGAATGGCTGCTGTGACCTCCTGATCCCGTTTTCCTCTCTACTGTTCCTTCTATTTAAAACTTATTCCCTGTATTCTCGATGGTGCTTGAATGGATTTTGAAGATGGAAGCCATAGTACCAATGTTCGTACCATTACTGAGGGCCTAAATGATCTTTTTCTTCTCACCATTGCTCAGTTTGGGAGACATATTTGGACAGGCACAAAACGATTTTAACCATTTCACTTTTTAACTGAATAACTGAAAGCGTTTTTCAGTGATTCCTACAAGAAATGGTGTCAAGATGGCTAAACGTCTTATCTGAAAAACCGGAAAAAATAAACTCAATTAGTTTAGAGTTTTTTTTTTTTTTTAGATATTAAACATTTTATGGGATGGACAATTATCGCATGCTGTTACATGATTTGGATAATTTTGCTGTTACAGCCGGTATAGCAGCAGCACTAGACCAGTTGCGTGCTTCAAAACTCTTCCTAAATTGTATACTAAAAAAACTGAAAGATTATGCAAGCAACAATGAACTGCGTAAATTCAAAGCCATATCTACGAATTCCTTAATATTATGCGAGAAAATATCATTAGGGATATTTGTATGAAGCTAATATTTGAAGATCACAATAAAATATACACTCTTTTTTTTTTTTCTCCGGTGCTTTCGAAAGGCCATTATACATTATCTGAAGGAATCTTGTCTTTTGCATCGCAGATAATGTAGTGTATAATGCGGAAGTAAGGGTGTGTGTAGGGATTTACCTCCCTTTGTTTGCATGCTGGGAGATCAGATAACAGAAGCTTTGTTATTTGGTAGATGTAAGAAATCTAATCGATAAGAGTCAGGAAGTTCGATTTGCAATAGACAGTGAGGATTTTTTTTCTCTCAATTGAAAATACCAATTAGTACGGAAGAAAGTTAAATAAATACCAACCCCGACACGACAAAGGTACGCATGTATTATGCTTGTAAAATCTCTAATATACCGACTTTCACCAGCTCACACACATACATAAAACGCACAATCATCTTTTTACGCATATATATGTATATATCATTTATATATATTGTTATATGTTGAATCAAGAAACCACAACACGAACACAAGAGTAGAAATAACGAAGGTATATTACACGAAATAATAATACAAGATGTGGAAGGTGTTAGTATGACTGTCAGTCTGGTTTGGAGTGAACTACTATCGGCTCGACTCGATTCGGTATCTAGCCCCCCTCCCCCCACGAGGGTTGTGTGTGGCACAAGGCCGAGTTTAACGTGGGTTTCCCGAGCCCGTAGGCTCTTCCAAAAAAATGCCCGTAGAACCTGTATAAACGGGATCGGGTTGGTCAACCTCGCCGTTCGGCAGAGCCTCGTCCGGGTTCCTCTCTGCTCAGAGGCAGAGAGTTCGACCGTCAAGCCGAGAAGCTCGACTCGATTCGATATCTAGCCATCCCCCACGAGGGTTGCATGTGGCACAAGGCCGAGTTTTACGTGGGTTTCCCGAGACCGTAGGCTCGGCCAAAAAAAATGCCCGTAGAACCCGTATAAATGGGATCGGGTTGGTCAACCTCCCCGAACGAGACTCTGCCGTTCGGCAGAGCCTCGTCCAGGTTTCTCTCTGCTCAGAGGCAGAGAGTTCGACAGTCAAGCCGAGAAGCTCGGCTCGATTCGACCCTCTCTTTTGAGAGTGTTAGGAAGAGTTAATTCTGTAGTTATAGGTAAGGACCCATGACATATATATATATATACAGTGAGTTTTAAAAACAAAATTGATATAAATTGATGTAAATATCTGAGTAATTACATAGTCTAGGCAAATGAAACTAAACATGGTTATTATTTAACAAACTTGAATTCATTCATCAACGTTTAAAAAAAATTCAAAGCTATGAAGAATTGATGATTTCACAAGTATTCAGTATGCGCAGCGCTCAACCAAATTCTTTCGATACTGTTTGTTTGCGTAGATTTTTTGCCCTACACAGACAGCATTTCTTCTGTTCAAATCTGCATTGCAGTTTTTAGCAAATCCTCTCACGAATGTACACTGCAAAACTTTTTACATTGTTTGAGTATATTCTAACAGACAAATGCTTTTTCTTTAATAGTGAATGACATTTCTCTAGCTGAAAAAAATCCCCCCAGAAAACAGTAAACATAGAATTTTGCATTGTTTCTACACATGCTATTAAAATCTCAGATCATTCGAACGAGAATTGGTCAAATTATTAGATTACAAAATAATATCAATTTTTCTGTAACACCCTGCATAACATAGGTTTCCTCTGTGCCTGCTTATCTATCTATCTATCTATCTATCTATCTATCTATGTAATTCTTTTCATTATGTATGCATGTATGTATGTAAGTATATATCTATTTAATCTAATTCGTTTCATTATCTATCTATCTATCTATCTATCTATCTATCAAATTCTTTTCTTTATCTATCTATCTATCTATCTATCTATCTATCTATCTATCAAATCCTTTTCATTATCTATCTATCTATCTATCTATCTATGTAATTATTTTCATTATGTATGCATGTATGTATCTAAGTATATATCTATCTAATCTAATTCTTTTCCTTATCTATCTATCTATCTATCTATCTATCTATTATATCTATCTATCTATCTATCTATCTAATCTTTTTCATTATCTATCTATCTATCTATCTATCTATCTATCTATCTATCTATCTAATTCTGTTCATTATGTATGTATGTATGTATATATCTATCTATCTATATGAGAAAATTGAAACTCCTTAGTAAGGAAATGCGTCACGGGGATTTTTATTTATTTTTATTTTGTCCTTCACTTATCTTTTATTCCAACACACTTACCAAAATAAATATTTAGAAATCTTTTCGGAAACGTGTCAGATCGAGAACTTTTCAACATAACATGTATACATACAATGATACATACACATACTTATATGTGCGTGTGGGTGCATCATTCTTCTTAGTCAATAATATACTGTATTTTTTTATACAGTGAAAAAGACCAGATTTACTGTGAAACGGAGGTTTAGGGAAATGTTAATGTATACGTGGATAAACGCATGTATCGAATACTAATTGCGTTTGTGTGTGTGAGTATTTGTGTGTGTGTGTGTGTGTGTGTGAGAGAGAGAGAGAGAGAGAGAGAGAAACTCAGATACCGAGAAAAAGAAAATAGCGAAATTAAATACAAATAACATTATATATCCCACTCTGTCCTATCTATCTATCTATCTATCTATCTATCTATCTATCTATCTATCTATCTATCTATCTCAGTCTGTTCATATCTATCTATCTATCTATCTATCTATCTATCTATCTATCTATCTACTTGAGTAAGTTCATGCTCTCTCTGTCTCTTTATCTGTCTGTCTTAATTTCTTTCTCTCTCCTTCTATTTCCGTGTGTAATTATCTATCTATATCCATATTTAATTATCTAGCTGACAAGTTAGCTATCTTTATTTCAGGTTATTTTCACTAGATTACATTTTATCTATCTATCTATCTATCTATCTATCTATCTATCTATCTATCTGTCTGTGTGTCTGTCTATCTATCTATTCGTCTGTCTGTCTGTCTGTCTATCTATCTAGTTAAATTAGAAATTACTTATATTCTTAGAAAATTCGTAATACATAACAATATGAAGAACTTTAATTCACCGGTGTATTTATTATTTGTTATCTATCTATCTATCTATCTATCTATCTATCTATCTATCTATCTATCTATTGTTAACCAAAGAGGATAGTTCGACCATCTAAAAAATCATTGAAACTAACACATACATTCCACCGTGATGGGCGAAGACGTCCAGTTGAACAATTATGCAGATATTTTATGCAGATATTTTTACAAGACATAGTGATCATCAAAAGTAATGAGAAACGTTTGAAGAACATCAGGTCCGGAGGTCATCATCAGTTTCAAACACTTTTACATTTTTCTCCAATCCAATCTCGTATATATATATATATATATATATATATATATCGATGCATGTTTTATTATATAATATATACAGGTTTTGTCTATCTATTTTTCATATCGTTTGCGTAAAATAAATAGACAAAATTTGCCTATATTATTTAATGAAACATGCATCAACGAAAAAATGCTGCCTAAATACACACACACATATATATATATATATATATATATATATATATATATATATAATATTTTTATTATTTTTAATATCATAAAAAGATTTTGAAATTACTACACAAAAGCTTTCACGTTTCAATACTATGATTGTACTTCTTCAGGTAATGTTAAGTAACTGGTGATTAAATGATTTTTAAGGAAATTTAAAAACAATGTCTTACCTCTTTTCCGAAAATTAAAGTCTGATGGGTAACACAAGGTCAGAATTAAAAATAAACTTGTGGTTATGTCTAGATTGATTAATCATGATAGCATAATTTTCTCATATATATATATATATGTATATATATATATATATGTGTGTGTGTGTGTGTATGTGTTTGTGCGTCCGTGCGTGTGTGATTTAGCATGCGTGTGTATGAATATCTGAGTAGTTTTGCATCTGCGTGAATTTATTCGTTTGTTTAACGGCAAAACAACTGATTTAGGAGTCATTTAATGCCGAAATTTAATTTTCTCGTGAGCTTTTAGGTAATACCCATATGATATATGTTATTCTGCTTTCCCAGTTGAATACATGGTAGATGATACTTAGCTTTTGTGCATATACATGTTTGTATGAAAATAATCATTAGCGGCGGTGACATAGGTGTTTCAGGTTGCAGTTTTGTTGAAGTTATATTCTGTAATACAGTTTGATTTCTTTAAGAAATTGTAGAATATTATATGAGTTTATGGCGTAAAAGGGTTGAAAAGTTTTGTGGGCGACCAGGAACCTCTTCTCGCCGCTGTCAAACGGGGAAAATGGCGTGGTTTGAACGCATTACAAGGCACCAAAATCTGTGGAAGAACATCATCCAAGGCACCGTTGATGGTGGACGTAGGAGAGGACGCCAGCGCAAAAAAAAAAAAAAAACTTGGACGATGACGAGCAATGGAAAGATTTGACCGTACCAGAATTGCTGATGGCTGCCGTTGATAAACCGTTGTGGAAGAGATTCAATAGGGCTTCTGCATTCGGATCTCACGTTAGTTGTTTTTTCTTTAGCGGCATATGGATTATTTAATGCCGAAACCTAAATATCTTGAACACAATTTTATGGCTTCATCTAAATATGTTTGAACGCAATTGTATATCTTCAGCTATATCCTATCCATTTCATGTAATGTCAACCAGCTTGTTTTGAAGACCTCGAGTCCTAACAGGATCCTTCTGACCAGTATTCGATTTCATAGGTATCAGGCATACATTCAGATAAATTATGTATCTTGATTGTGCTGAATAGATCTGTATGGCCTGCAACTCTCCTGTGTACCCCGATATGTCTTTACAGTTCAAATGATGATCAGCGAACCTTGTTGCAAACAATGCAGGTATTGTCGACAGGACAATGAAGCAGACTGGCATAGTTAGCTTATTTCTGGTTGTTATGATGATCATTCAGACGCTTTGCATAACCTGCCCTCGACAATAGCATGCGCTCACACATATCACATATCCAAGGCTGCATATTAGTTGGCAAATCACTGTGAGAGCGTCTTTGTCGATCACGCTTGATCTGGGCAGCCCTGAAGCATTCATCCTTAAAGGCATTGAACCCCTTTCTTTATAAATGTCTTCATTCTGCACGATTTAAAACCTGTTCTTCCCAATGCTGCATTCAGATAATCCTTCAAATTATTTTAAAACCACTTTCTAGGCTTGTGTTGTGAACGATTTCCTGTCTTCAGTTCCCCGCAGAATTGTTGTTTGGTAATCCTGTTATCCCTCATTCTCACAAAGTGCCCTGTCTATTGTACCCGGTTGGAGATTCTTATTGTTTCAATATTGTTGTATTCAGATCTTTGGACGACAACAGTGTCTGGAATCAAATACTGCCATTTGATGTCAAGTATCTCAGGCATTTTTGGTGGAATCGCTCAAGTCATTTTACATACCTCCGACATGTTGTTCGTTATTCAGAATCGAGTTAAGATACAGGTCATATGCACATTTCTAGTCTTGATGGTAATGCCTCTATCTGATCAAACTCTTGCTTTACAATTTGCTAAATGCGACACTTGCCAAGAGAATGCCTGAAAAAGTCGCAGCATCTTTTGAAGTAGTACTTCCAAGGTATCGGCAAGTTCCAACAACCTCCTGTCTGCTAGTTTTAAAAAGTATTGTTGGCTCTTTGTAGGGCTGTTGTAGAGTGGTTTCACAGTGGAGGCTTGTATTTGTACTAAGTCGATCCTAAAATAGGTTCGACGTACAAAACGTTAGGGACTTGATATAATAGGTAATGACGCAGAGTAAATCTAGTTGTGGTGGCTCATACTTTTAGTATCCGACTAACGGTGGTCCGACATCGACTGACTGACCAACTCATTGACGACTGCTACTACTCCTACTTATTATAGGTGGGAGAGTCCATTAACAATAGAATAGGTGTGTTCCACTATAACAAGGACACACCAGGTGGGTGGGTGGAGATCACGTTTGTCTGCCACAAATTTATCCTCAGTCCAAAGAATCGCTAGTGGCAGACAAGCGATCTGTTAGGAATTGTAAATCTTTCTCAGAGCACGCTAAAAATGTCAGCACGCTCCAAATCTCGGATCAGTCTTTCAAAGTGTCTTGGATTTGGTATTGTACCTGCTGAAATTGAACACTAAGTTCTAAATATCGAAGAAACTCCTGCCTCACAGTACTCGATGGCATAAGTATAGAGCAAATTAGATTGAGAAAAGTGTTGGTGAATAAATGTCACCTTGTTTTACCACATTGTCCAAAAACAATATCATCTGATGTATGCATGTATATATGAATCTATGTATGTGTTGAGGGGTCCACCCCTTTTTATACAAATGGACTCACCCAGTGTATACTTATACGACTGTCAGTGAAGACCCGAGAGTCGAACAGAGTCGAGTCCAGAGTGACAGAGTAAAAGGTTGCAGGTAACTGGAAGAGTGAGGGTGAGATGACAGCGTTGTAGGAGTCACAGTGAGCGAGCACGTAGACTCAGTAAGAAGTCATACAGCGATACTTCAATACCAAAGATCGTATATATATTTTATTACTAACCCGTATTCCTGGAACTACTAACCTGCTTTACCAGTTTGTATTATTACGTTAATACATTATTTTCATATATTCATTCCTGGTGTTTGTTATTTATTGGTACCGGAATCCACAACAGTATGTATGTGTACTTTTGTCAGGCCATTCTCATGAGCTTCTACTGGTATCATTGTAAGCCAGTACTACCTGTTGCATGGTCGGGCAATCGGCGACTAAACCGGTTCCCCCACCAGGTCTACTTGGTGAGGAAGGTGGCTAGAAATCCTGTAGGACGAAAACAAGACCAGTCAAAGGGCGGATGAAACTCTTTGAGAGGTCAAACTCCAGATACTGTTGTTCTACAAAGGGTCAATTCACTCTCTGGGAAAGTACTTATACACAACCACAGATTGCGAATGACGGGACATTTTTACTGATCGGTATCATATAAATTTGCTAAATAATTCTAAACGTTTAAATTATTTACAAGTTTCTCAAAGTGGCCTCTTATTTATCAGACAAAAAAATTTATTTAGGAAACTCACAAAGCATATAAATAATTGGCATTAAATTACCTCCCTAAACACTCTGCTTTTGTTTTTTGGGAAAGTTGATTGTCTCATTTGTATACACTTTACGAATTAATGTAACCATCTGCATCAATTTTTAATCTAATGTCTGCGATCTGTTTCAGACAACTTCCTGTCATGACCTATTTTTTTTTTATTAAATGTTTCTTTTCCGCTTAGTTTGAAATTAACGTAGGTCATTTTCGATTGGTTGATCAAGGTAAAGCCCTCAAGCCTATATTTTTTCTAAAAAAAGAGGAGGTATTTTGCTTTTAAAATTAAATTAATCATTCACTCGCCAGTAATTTACCATCGCCTGAGGAGACGCATTGAAATACGTCGAAACACGACTACAATTGTGTAGCGATTTTTTACTTTTTTTTTCATTTAATATCCTAAAATAATAGTATTTTACTCTACTCTGTATTGAGCCCTCTTTTAAATTAAATATAATGAAAGTTGTAATTGTACAATTGTATCCTATTCGTTCACTTTCTTACCTGGACATATATATATATATATATATATATATATATATATATATATATATATATATATGGTGCATTTGGGGACACATTAAAGACCATAAGAAAAACAATCACGTTTTACAAACACGTAAATTAATTGATGGATAACGTGATACACAGATGTTGTAATTGTTGGATAACATGTTCCTTCAATGTAACGACGTTCAGCCACAATGGTGACTTCAATGTTAGATCGGAATTGTTGAAATGGATGTATCATCTGGTCTGCATTGATATTGTATAGTAATCGGTTAATGGCGGTTTTCAGGGAATCAGTTTTATTGTGAAAACGTTGATTAGTCTCCAGTTTTTTTAAGGAATAATGAGGTCAAGGCTCATTAACAAATACAGAAAACGAACAATAAGATATTAAAAGAACATAAGGAAAATTTATTCCTTAAAACTTTATTCCTTTTATTTGGTTGAGGAAGGTCACAAGTCCGGAAACACCTGTAGCAGAAATATGAAGAATAAGATATAATATATATATATATATACTAAAACAAATCCGCATTATAAACCAAAAAACGTTTGCGGTGTCTCTCTTTTATATATATATATATATATATATATATATATATATATATATATATATATATATATCTTTGGAACAACTATAAATATATATATATATCTTTGGAACAACTATAAAATTTTCCACTGGCTGTAACATCAAAATTGTTCAAATCGTGTTGCAGCATAATAGTTCATCTCACAAAATGTTTAATATCTAAATAACTACTAAACAAAGTGATTTTCTTTTTCCAGATTTTCAGTTAAGCCGTTTAGACATCTTGATACCATTTGTCGTAAGAATCAATGACAAATCCTTTGAGTTATTCAGCTAGAAAGAGGACAGTTTAAAATCGTTTTGTGTCAGCTGCACATTCTTATCAACTGAACAATGATAAGAGGAAAAAAAATCATTAAGGCCTTCAGCATACTCTGCTTCAATCTTCAAAGTCGATTCAAGAGAAAGGTGAATAAGCTTTAAAAAAAGAAACAGTAGAGAAGAAAACTGAGTCATGAGATTACAACAGGAAGAGGGATTATCATTTCAACTTAGAGCTAAAGAGATCAATTAGAAAAGATTCGACTTAATCCATAAGACATTTGGCACGTTAAAAAGGAGTTTTATCTATGACAGTCCAAAAAGCGCTGAAAAAACTTGAAAATGAGATGGCACGTTAAACGTGTGAGGTACCTTATAACTCTAGGACAGAAAGTTAGAAGGTTAGAGAGGATGAATATCATCTTTAAATTGGAAAATTATCCTGGAATAATATATATATATATATAAATATATATATTTCTGAAAATTATTTCAATCCTTCATGGTCTTCCGATCCTTACCTATGATTAATTAATGATGAACCTGCCATTTTCGTTTATGATCGATTTCATCACGATTCGGCTGTTACGCTTGGAGAGTAATTAGACATTCTTATTGCTCAAAGTAGAGTCTAATAGTGTTATAAAAAACCCGGATAAGTAAGATATCTTTAATCGTTTCTAATTTAGCTTACTCTAACAACTGGATAATCTTGCTGTTACACGATTAAGGCAATTTTGCGGTTACACCATATCGGAGTCGGAGGACGAATATTTTAAAAAATTAAAATTTCTCGGACATTCAGGCCGGTAAATGTGGTTTAATACTGTTTATTATAAACAGAGCATTTACTTAAATATTTGTATCCATAAAAAGAATGTATAATGCCGACCAACCTCGCAACCCGGGTTTCGACTGCAAGGTCTCCTAAGGGAACACCGAAGGCTGCCATATACATATATAGATAGATAGATATAGATAGATAGATAGAATCTTTCAGTAATAATAGTTAGTACAGCAACAGTTAACCTAGAGAAGCGAAAGCAATATTGTTTGTCTGATAAATTTGAGTTGATTAGGGACTCTAGTATTGTTATTTACTTATCGCAGCAATGTCGTTGTATTTTCTTATTTTGTTTTGGTTTGTGTTTTTGAGGTTTCATATATGTTTTGATAGGGTTGTACTGTTTGCATATTTTTCTTGTTAATGCTGATGTTTCGTGATTCCAAGATGTTTCTGTTATTCTTATATATATATATATATATATATATATATATATATATATATATATGTACACAAACACATACAACAAATGTATTTTAGTAAATAATGGTATATCTAATGTAACAGTGTATAATATATATATATATATATATATATATATATATATATATATATATATATATATATATACAGATTGAAATATAAAAGGAAGGCTGAAAACAGCTGCTCTTAAAAAGGAATAGAGAACTAAAAAGTGTTCAATACAAAATACAAAGTCGAATATGTAGAGCGAGTATATTTAAGAAAATACTAAAATGTCAGCCAACTTCGAAACCAGGTTTTGACCGCAAGGTCTCTTCAGGTAAGTGGAAGGTCTCTCCCACTTGTTTGGGGAGACCATGCGGCCGAAGCCCGCGTTCCGAGGTTAGCTGGCATTTTAGCCTTTTCTTAAATATATATGTGTGTCTATGTATATATGTATTAATTATATATATATATATATATATATATATATATATATATATATATATATATATATATATATATATTAATTTCTCCTGTTCTTTTTTGATACTGAAACGGAATATGACAGGTTCTTCTCCTGACGTTCCATCTTGCCCAGTAATCGTTTTGCTTTGGGGAAACCGATTCTTGTGTGTGTGTGATGAAACCAACTACCCTTTCCTCGTCACGTGTGAGTTTTTTCAAAGGTTATCATGCATCACGTTAAGAATTGTACACTCGGGCAGCTTATATATAAGTGTAAGGTAGGTTAATTCCAATGTCGATGCATTATATTTTAAAACAGAGCTCAATACAGAGTAGAGCTTAATAATATATATTAAAAATTATTACAAAAACATGTTACAAATCGCTGCATAAATCATGTTTCCACACTATAGGTTAAAGAGTTGAAACATGATTGCATTTATGTAGCGGTTCATAACATGTTTTTCTTTATAATCACTAATATATGTATATATATATATATATATATATATATATATATATATATATATATATATATATATATATATATATATATATATATATATATATATATATATATATATATATATATATATATATATATATATATATATATATATATATATATACATACATATATATATATATATATATACATATATATATATATATATATATATATATATATATATATATATATATATATATATATATATATATATATATATATATATATATATATATATATATATATATATATATATATATATATATATATATATATATATATATATATATATATATATATATATATATATATATATATATAGTATTTATTATATAATATATATATATAATATATATATAATTATTTACTTTAAAAATATATATATTTTAAAAATAATAACAAAAATACTAAAGAACTTTGGATTATTTACCTAACAAGTTCTTTCCTATTTTCTATATATTTTCACACACACACACACACACACACACACACACACACACACACACATATATATATATATATATATAAGAGCCAATATCAATGTAGATATTTTAAAATAATACCTCAGTAATATTTGTTTCTATATACTCACATATATGCGTTTTATGTATATTTGTCCCTACACACAAACACACACACACACATATATATATATATATGAGAGCCAATATCAATGTAGATATTTTAAAATAATACCTCAGTAATATTTGTTTCTATATACCCACATATATGTGTTTTATGTATATTTGTCCCTATACACACACACACACTCACACACACACATATGTGTGTGTATATGTGTGTGTGTGCGTGTGTTTGTGTGTGTGGTTATATAACGCCAAATATTACTAAGATAAAGAAAAGTTTCACACAAAAAATAGTTTTAAATTGTCTACATCGATATTCGGTCTCTAGTTCTTAGATACACCATTGGGGACCAAGACATCTACTTAATATGTAGAAACTTAGAAGCACAGACACATACAGCCCCACACCATAACGTACGTATATATATATATATATATATATATATATATATATATATATATTGTTGCACACACTCGTTTTGTATCTGTCTATATATGATGAGATGTTTACAAATTTCTCGAACTTTTTCTGGCAAACGCACATTTGAATCATATATAAATATATATATATATATATATATATGTGTGTGTGTGTGTGTGTGTGTGTGATCGTTTTTGTTTCTTTTTGTTCGTGTGTGTGTGTCATGTCTGAATTCCATTACTGTTTGTATGGAATCTTGCATTAAGTTTATATTGTTTCACATATTTATAAATTTCCGAATCGATCTCGACGAAAGACGAGATTATTTCGGCAATACGACGACGATGATTTGAATCAAGTCACGACAAAACTAAAGAATTCGGCAGGCAAAAAGCGAACAAGAATAAATAATCCATCAAAAGTTAGCAGAGGAAATAAAAATGATCAGAATTTTGCATTTTTTCTCTACCAACTTTTTCTATTTTTATTTTTATTTTAATATTATTCCCTAATGGATTTCTTTCTTTCTTTCTTTCTTTCTTTCTTTCTTTCTTTCTTCGTTCCAATATTTCAATGATTTACTTTTCTTTCCTTTTCTGTTAATCTCTATTGTTTGTTTGTTTCTTTCTTTCTGTGTTTCTTTCTTTCTTTCTTTCTTTCTTTCTTTCTTTCTTTCTTTCTTTCTTTCTTACTAAATTTTACACTTTCACTGATTCCCTTTGTTTTCTTTCTCTATTTTTTCTGGTACCTTCCATTGCTTTCTTTCTTTTTTTATTATTTTTCCATTACTTTTACCATTTTCTTTCTTTCTTTTTTTTTTCTTTCTTTCTTTCTTTCTTTCTACGTTCTAATTTTTCAATGATTTACATCGCTTTCTTTCTTACTAAATTTTACACTTTCACTGATTCCCTTTGTTTTCTTTTTCTATTTTTTCTGGTACCTTCCATTGCTTTCTTTCTTTTTTTATTATTTTTCCATTACTTTTACCATTTTCTTTCTTTCTTTCTTTCTTTCTTTCTTTCTTTCTTTCTTTCTTTCTTTCTTTCTTTCTACGTTCTAATTTTTCAATGATTTACATCGCTTTCTTTCTTACTAAATTTTACACTTTCACTGATTCCCTTTGTTTTCTTTTTCTATTTTGTTCTTTCTTTTTTATTATGTCCATTGCTTTTACTTTTCTTTTTCTATTACATTTTCTATTACTTTTTTTTCATTTTTCTTTTCTTTTTTTTTTCTTTCCCTTTTTTTTTTTTTCTTTCTTTCTCTTTTGTCCATTTATTATTTCTTTTTTCTTTTCTTTACTTTTACCATTCTTTCTTTCTTTCTTTCTTTCTTTCTACGTTCAAATGTTTCAATGATTTGCATTGCTTTCTTTCTTTCTTACTACATTTTCCTTTTTCAATGATTCCCTTTGTTTTTTCTCTATTCTTCTCTTTCTTTCTTTAATTGGTTTCACGTTCTTTTTCTTTTTTTCTTTCTTGTTTCTTCTTTCCTTTTATCTTTCATTGTCGCTCTCTTTCTCGTTTTGTAGTTGTATTTTTCATCCATTTCACTCATTTTATTTCGTTCCAATTCGACCTCCTCATCTTTAGTCATCTCACGTTCCCCCACCCTCCCCAAATGCAGTATTTCCGCAAATGTCAACTGAATTCCCAGTCGTTTCCACTCATTCACACCAACTCTATAAGTTTTGACAACCGCTGAGAATGTCTAATAAAACTCACACACCACAAGCCAAGAAGGCGATATTGTACATGACAAAAGATGTCAGTGACACTTGTCTACACGAGAACTTCATTCGTATAATACACACACGAATAAATCTTTTTACGTCATCTTAAACTTATTTAGCTTCTCAATAGGAACCCATTCTGATAACTAATTCAATGTAAGGCAGCTGAAATGGATAGAAATGAAAACATCGTAGTATATTAATTACTACAAACTTGACGAGATTTATTTATCCTTTCTTTTCTACCATACAATTTTGATGTTTTTTTTTTACGCATATCACCCCAAGCAAGGCGGGAGTGCCACTAGCAGGCAAGAGTTTACAGAGAGTGAAAGTAAGAGTAAAGAGTAAAAGGTGTTTGAGGAAAGGATAACGAGAAGGATAGGGATCAAGATCAAGGCCTCAGAAGATGTCGATTGACATTACATTTAAATCTTTTAAGATTATAGTTATCAGGGAAAGAATTGAGAGGAAGGGAGTTCCACTGTCGAGAAGTGCAAGAGTAGAAGCTGTTGGAGTAGAAGAGGGGGTTACATTTAACTGTTTCAACTGTAAAAGGGTGGGACCAGGATGCTAACTTAGTAGCACGCTTAAATTCATGCAGTTGGGGCACCAGTGAAAATACTTCGTCAGAGCAGGTGCCATGAAAGTATTTGTAGAAAAGACAGAGGGAAGCCACATCACGTCTATGAGAAAGTTACTGGAGTCGAGATGCCAGGTCAGGACCAATCGCATCGCATATCCGTCTTTGTCAAGAACCTCGAGATGAACAGCGGGGGCAGCAGACCATATATAGCAACATTATTCAGTGGAAGGACGAAGGGTAGATTTGTAGATTTGAATGATGAGCTCGGGACAGAAAAACCTTCTGGCGCGGCACAGAGAACCAACTATCCTTGCAGTAGATGTAGCTATTGATTCAATATAGTGGTTCCACCTGGAAAACGTAAAACCGAGAAAGCGCAGAGAGACGCTCTCGTGAAGTTGAGAAAGAATTCATCGTTGATATCCACTACTGAGGTGCTTCGTTGTTTAGTTTTGCTTTTACTTATATCACCCCATGCAAGGTATTAAAGCCACTAAGGGTTATGGTCCAAGGTTAGGACCAAGAAAGAACAACACGAACACAAGAGTAGAAATAACGAAGATATATTACACGAAATAATAATAATACAAGATGTGGAAGGTGTTAGTATGACTGTCAGTCTGGTTTGGAGTGAACTAATATCGGCTCGACTCGATTCGGTATCTAGCCACCCTCCCACGAGGGTTGCATGTGGCACAAGGCCGAGTTTACAGGGGTTTCCTGAGCCTGTAGGCTCGGCCAAAAAATGCCCGTAGAACCTGTATAAACGGGATCGGGTTGAACAACCTCCCTGAACGAGACTCTGCCCTTCGGCAGAGCCTCGTCCGGGTTCCTCTCTGCTCAGAGGCAGTGAGTTCGACCGTCAACCCGAGAAGCTCGACTCGATTCGACCCTCACTCTTGAGAGGCGTAGTATACATAGTGTTAGGAAGAGTTCATTCTGTAGTTATAGGTAAGGATCCATGACACCCCCCTCCCAAACTTTTGCCTCGCAGGGGTCTTTAATAGTTTTTTCCTCTTCTTATTTGTTTTTACTTAGTATCACCCTATGCATGGCATTAAAGCCACTAAGACATAAGGGGTTACAGGGTAAGGAACAATTAGGAACAGAGACGTTAATAATGAGCGGGAAGAGGAAAGAGTAATTCGGAGGTCAGTCGATAACGATTGGCATTGCATTTAATTTTATGCAGATTAACGTTGGCTGGAAAGCATGTAGCCGGGATAGAGTTCCACAAGCGAGAAGTACGAGAAAAGAATCTATTAGCATATAATTTACAGTTAAATCTAGCCAGCTCAGTTGTAAATTGATGAGACCGCGACGACAGTCTAGTACTGCGTTTAATTTTTTTTTTATAAAGTCTGTCTTAGCGAAGAGCTCATCGGAACATTTGGCATGAAAATATTTATAGAAAAATTGAACAAAAGACGTTTAAAAAAATATAAAAATTTTAAAATAATTAAAAAAAAAAAATTATAATTCCTCTTAACTCTTTTTTTTTTTATATACAAACTGTCTCAGGTGAATGAATAAAATCGATCATATCTAGGAAGCAAATTTTTACTCAGGTGTTTTCAGTTCTGAACCTGACGGCAAAAGAAACACAAAGCAGGTGTCTTTGTAATCATATGAGTTTGAAGAAAGTAAAATCTAATTAAAATAAACAATGGAATTCCAATAAAATTTGTATGTGTATTCTTGGAGGAATGTTTACCACTCGATTCATTCTCCCGACATCTTCAGGTGTACAATTCCTTAGGAAATAGAATAATCTCATGCAGAAAACTTGGGGAGCACAAAAGAAACAATCACTTATACAGGGTGACCCAAAACTGAAAATGCTTTGCTAAGAATAACAAAGATAGAAATATTACTCTTAAAAAAAGATAATACAAATATTTAATTCCATAAATTTGAGACATTACTAGGAAGACTGCAAAACACACTGTCACGTAACTCTCCGCTAAAAATAATAAAGATAGGGATATAACTTTTAAAAAAATAAATATATTTAATTGCAGAAATTCACTTCTAGGCAGGCCAGAAAACCCTTAATATAGAAACCCTTTGGTTAAAAAAAATAATAAATATAGGGATATTAATTCTCAGAAAGATTATAAAATATATTATTCCCTAAATTTCAGACACTCCGAAGAAACACATTGTCTGGAAAAC
Source organism: Acanthosepion pharaonis (assembly GCA_903632075.3). NCBI lineage: Eukaryota > Metazoa > Mollusca > Cephalopoda > Sepiida > Sepiidae > Acanthosepion > Acanthosepion pharaonis. The sequence goes on along the minus strand of CAHIKZ030004986.1, from coordinate 2,817,305 downwards.
CGTTACTCGGAACAATAAAGATACAAATATAAGGTGACCCCCCCAAAAAAAAATACGGGAACTTTTAACAATCCAATAAAACCAAGAGTGATGGAAGAAAAATATTTTATTCATAGTAATTGAAACCTTAAATCATGCCATTTAAGAAACAATGATAGAATTTTGATTTTTTTTTTAAATTACGTCTTCCTGTACGAATGCATTCTTGAAATCTGCTGTTAAGATTCCTCATTGACTGCTGCAGGATCTCAGCTGGGATACTGGGAATTTCATCTTGAATTCTAAATGGCGAAATATTTACTTGCTCAAGGTCACTGTCTCGCAGTGTTGCCACTTGCTCATGTCTGGCAATACGCACTTCAAAATTCCCTGTTTTTTTTGGTCACCCTGTATATATATATATATATATATATATATATATATATATATATATATATATATATATATATATGAGAGAGAGAGAGAGAGAGAGAGAGACCCCACTCCCAAAAAAGGGAACTTTTTAACAATCCAATAAGACCAAGAATGATGAAAAAAAAAAATTTATTCATAGTAATTGAAACCTTAAAACATGCCATTTAAGAAACAATGATGAAATTTTCATTTTTTAAAAACTGCGTCCTGTAGATGGCGTCCTCCTGTACGAATGCATTCTTGAAATTTGCTGTTGAGATTCCTCATTGACTGCTGCAACATCTCAGCTGGGATACTGTGAATTTCATCTTGAATTCTCTGGCAGATCCAGTCTCTGCAACGTTATTAATCCAACATTTTATCACGTGTTTTGATGGAACAGAACCATGACGTCCTAAGTTGTAAAAACGTCGGAACTCCCTCTGTGCAGCTGTCAAACTATCACCGTTTTTATAAAACATTTTTATGGCTAACGCACGCTGTTGTCCATTCCACTGACCCATTGTTACTAAAATGGCGAAATGTTTACTTGCTCAAGGTCACTGTCTCGCAGTGTTGCCACTTGCTCATGTCTGGCAATACGCACTTCAAAAATTCCCATTTTTTGGGGGTCACCCTGTATATAGATCGGTTGAGCTGATTTCAAGCAAGGTCAGTTAGACAGATGATAATCTTTTGAATACCCGTGGAAATGCGACAAATCCATAATTATATACTGGGATCGTAAGAATATAACTTCAAGCACAGATGTAATTCAAATGTGTCCATATAACTGTCTTCCTCCTTATTCGATTTTTCCCATATTGTTTGTTTACACAGTTTGTCCAAATTTCTTTAAATCTAGAATATTCTTTTATCAAATGCTTGACCAGATGTTTCTTTATGTTGGACTCAATACTTGAATGTATGGAGTAATGCCGATTAACATAAATCAAAACCCAACAACGAAGCACCTCGGCTGTGGACATCAACATGGCGCAAGACAAACTCCAACAACCACCTACATTGACCAGCTATGTTATGAAACAGAATGCCACCCTAATAACCTTCTTAGCTTGATACAGTACCGTGATCATTGACATGATAGACTAGTTAATGTCGAGATTAGGTCTTATCGTTTTACGGTTGGATTCGCTAGATGTAACCGTATGTTCTAGTCTAATAGATTTTTGTATTGCATTTCTCGCCTGGGGAACTCACTTCTGGTCTTTTCCTTCCCTTACAATCTTCAAAAAAAAAAAAAAAAAAAAAAATTCAATGCAACGTCAATCGCTATTTTCTGCCTTCCTTAAAGCTGTTCTTTTATTGTCCCTTCTCCCCACCACTGTCTTCTCATTCTCTTTCATTCCCAGCACCCCGTCTTAATGGTGCTGGGAATGAAAGTGGCATTATTGCTTTGGTTGGGGTAAAATGATTAAAAAAAAAAAAGTTTATATACGCAAGGAAATTTACAAGTTCTTAGCCTAAGGAAAAAAAAATGTACAAAATATATTTTGCGACATTTTCCTTCATTATTATTAGGTGGATGCAAAAATAATGACGTAATAATGTCGTTTTCTGACGTTAAAAAATACGTCAAAAAACGACATTATTACGTCATTATTTTTGCACCAACCTAATAGTTCATTAGATTGGTGGAGCCTTCACTAGATTGGTGAGAACTATATTTAACGTCTGTTGGCGATAAGATCCAACTAAATCACAGCTCAATGGAACTATATATATATATATATATATATATATATATATATATATAATTATTTATTTAAAAAATATGATTCCAGCGCTACATAAGAGTTCTCATGTTTCAAAACAAGAGCCGAAAACTTCAATATAATTATTTGAATTAAATTGAATTAAAGTACCATGCTCTGTTCCATCTTCAAGCGAATTTTTTTTTTTTTGAATAATTTATTCCTGAAATATACGCGTTTTATAAACATATTCATTATTGAAATTAAAATTACTATGGTAACGGCTAGAGCAATTGTTTAAAGAAAAGAGGCGTAAGGTGTTAATAATTTGTATCAATATCTCAGTTACATTCAAAGAGGTCAAGTCAGGGTAAGGTTGGGGTGTCTAAATTCAAAGCGGAAGATGACATCGTCTAGTCTGGTTAAGCGTCTATGGAGATTTATTTATTTTTTTATTTTATTTTTTATTTTTTTCTGAAAGGGTTTTGTGTATATAAAAAAAGTCATAAGTCGCAAACATTTGTTTTTTTGACGACTTCATAAAGGGTTATATTTTTTTTTGTAAGGCATTTAAACTATTTATTTAGACTATGGAATTTAAAAATTATTTTATTGATTGTTTGTTTTTATGCTAATTATTCAATGCGAAAATTTGATGATATCGGAAAAAAAACCGTTAAACTCATGTCTATTGTTTAATAGATTTTGATTATTTAGAAACTTAATAATGTGTAGTTTTTCATGTAGGCATAATTTCAATAATGAATATGCTTATAAAACGCGTAAATTTTAAATATATATATATATATATATATATATATATATATATATATATATATATATATATATAAATAATGGAGTAATATATATATATATATATATATATATATATATATATATACACACACACACACACACACACACACACACACATATATATATATATATATATATAGATTAAAATAAAAATATCCTTATTTCAGTGTTTTTATTTTATTTATTATGTAGTATTCTTTTTATTTTTTTTTATGTTTCAATGTTACTATGACTTTTTTTCAGCTTTTATAACAAAATCATATGCCTAATCGGATCATTATTATCAAGACGAATGCAAACGCAGACACTACACAATTATTAAGTTGCAAATTGGAGTGAAAATTACTCCATTCTTTCTCTTCGAGCATTTTAACCGTATTGAACTAACAAAATCAAGCTATTATGTGTCGTCTTTTGATATGTTCCGGCAATAGGCCAAAAACAGAAATTGAAGATTTTGTAATGAACCTCATTGTGAATTAGTTTAAGGAAAATGTGCGACATTAACTTTTGCAATTCATTAGTCGACAATAAAGTGTAATGATTTATACTTTTCTGCTAGAACAGAGGTTGGCGGGAGGCGTAAAAATGGCTGGTTACCAGAAACCATAGCAAAGTTGAATGGTAAAAGTGACCAAGTAATGATTTTCTAAATGTGGATCTTTGAAAACAGCCGTTTACAATGCCATAAATAAATACATCTGATGGCTATTGATCCAGATCTGGGCAAAGGAAAAGAAAATCACTAACTTCGACGCCCAACAAGAAAATCTGGGGATTTTCTAAGCGTAGCTTAGATTTGATCCAACTCCGAACATATGTGGCACCCAGAGATAATCAAATACACTATTCAGTCTTAATCGATCTAGTGAGACAAGATTGTTAACCATTACACCTCTTTGAAGGGCCTAAATGATTTTCAAAGGGTAGATTAGACGTGGCACAAGGCCGACAATATGGGGCAACCAGCGATGATCGAACTCACTATTCTGTCGCGATTTTATCTAGCGAGAAAAGATTGTTAACCATTACACCACCTTGAAGTAACGAAATGATTTTCTAAGCATAGCTTTGATGTGATAAAAGGCCAACAGTATATGGCACCTAGTGAGGATCGAACTCACTATTTAGTCGTAATCGATCTAGCGAGTCAAGTTTGCTAACCATTACACCTCTTTGAAGGGCCTAAATGATTTTCAAAGGGTAGCTTAGACGTGGCACAAGGCCGACAATATGGGGCAACCAGCGATGATCGAACTCACTATTCTGTCGCGATTTTATCTAGCGAGAAAAGATTGTTAACCATTACACCACCTTGAAGTAACGAAATGATTTTCTAAGCATAGCTTTGATGTGATAAAAGGCCAACAGTATATGGCACCTAGTGAGGATCGAACTCACTATTTAGTCGTAATCGATCTAGCGAGTCAAGTTTGCTAACCACTACACCACGTTGATGTATTGAACTGATTTTCTAAGCGACTTAGATGTGGTATTCATTCATAATTATATTTAGCGAGACAAGCTGGTTAACGATTACAACACGTCGAAGTTCCCGCCCCACAAGAAGACACGAGTTGAAAAATATACTTGACCATTCTAAAAATCGCTTTCTGCAATTTAGACCCGTGAAAATTCCGAAGTTTTCCTAATAGAATAATTTATCACGCTTTCAATTTGTCGAAGAAAACAAATTAAGACAGTTGTTTTGAAAAGTGGTCGGAAGTAATATGTACGAACGAATCGAATGTTACATTTTTCGATCTGATTGTTGAAGTTAGATTACAAAAATAACCGAAGTGTAGCAGCCAAACTAAAATTTTAACATATACAAATCTAGGGTCAACCGTTGTCTTCCCCGCATATGCTAATAAACTGTGGCACTTATTCTGTAACCCTCGAGTAGCTCTTGGGCCTTACACAGCGTGAATACGACTGTAAAACATGTAGGACTATTCTAGAAGCATTTTAACTGCCCTTAAAATACCCGTATTTTACGACTTATCTTTTTAATTAATTAGAACAGCCACTCACTGTCCATCGTTACTGGTTGAGATTGGTGCCCGTAAGAGAAGCGCAGTTCATGAATATATACAGGGGAGATAATGATTTACCTTAGACTAACAGGGAATAGGATTGTAGGGATCGGGGTGCCATTTCGTCACATCCAATTTTGGGGATGCCGCAGGCGCCCGGTAATGACGTTGACCATCTCCCAAAGAAGAATGTTAATGTATTGGGTCGAGGGACGGTTAATTAGAGCTTGAGTACATATTGTTTTAATCGAACTCACCCCATGCAAGGCAGTAAAGCCACTGAGACACAAGGAGTTAATGGGTATGGAAGAGTTAAAAACACAAGCATCGCTATGGAGCGAGGACAAAAGAAGAGTAATCAGAAAGATAGTAGATAGCGACTGAGATTGTATTTAAATTTTTGCAGATTAAAGTTGGCTAGAAAGCATGGAGCCGGAAAGGACGTTTCACAAGCGAGAAATGAGAGGTAGAAAACTGTTAGCATATCATTTACGATTACATCTAACCAACTTAACTATAAATTGGTCAGACCTCGTCGCCAGTCTGATATTGCGCTTAATTTAAAAATAAGTCTAGGTACGATAGCGAAGATCTCCTCTGTACAATTAACATGAAAGTATTTATAGAAAAGGCAAAGGGAGGCAACTTATGGCAGCGGGTGAGAGACTGAAGCCTAGCTGTAAGATCAGGGCTAATAATAATGCTGATTCTTCTTTGGATTTATCTAGATAAGTAGCAGAAGCTACCGACCATACGGTTAGAAATATTTTAAGCATAGACAAATCGTAGAATCCTGAAAGAAAAATTGTCTAACACGACACAGTGAACGAACTTTCATAGCAGCTGACCCAGCAATGGATTCAATATAGTCTTTCCACTATCCAATGTCAGCCGAGAACGTTAACACAAGAATTCGCAACGAATCACTTTCTTTGAGGTTAGCATCAGCCATATCAATGGAAGACAGAGAGGAGACTCTAAGATGATTAATAGCGATCAGTTTAGTTTTGTAGACTTTAAAGCTAACAAGCCATCCTTTGCCCCAATTAACAACCGACTGAAGCTTGTTTTGGATACCAGCTGACATTTTGACCTCATCAAGCTGATCGCACTTACCAATGAGTAAGATAGTGTAGATAGCAAGTTACCTACCGAGAGGAAGATTTTTTGAATTGGCTTCTTCTTTTATACTGACGGGGCTTCATATATTTTTATTGTTAATTTATTTATATAAGTATATAAAGTTTACAAAACCATCGATCTGAAACGGCACCGATATTCAATATCTGTCTATATTTCTGAGATGAGGTATTATGTACATTATTTACATTATTCGGACTATTGTCCTCATCTTTGTCGCCATATTTACCACAACGTTTCGGCCTTTGTACGCCCCGGCCTTCTTCTGACATTCCAACCACCTGAAGAAGTCCGGGACGCACAACGGCCGAAACGTTTTAATAAATATGGCGACAAAGATGAGGGCAATAGTCCGAATAATGTAAATAATGAGCATTGATATTGTAATATAAATGTTGGAGGATTAATTATTAATTTTTCGTATGACTGGAATGATAATGGTAATGTTAACTGTTTTCTTATGAGAAACATTCGGCATTTATTGACCAAACAGTAAGTTCAACTGTAGGTTGAAATTTATAAAATTAGGACAATTTTTCTAGAAATTCTTTTTCTAGAAATTCTTTTTCTCAAGTTCACAAACAGTTATCGCCCTTTACGTGTGTTTCGTTCCTATCCTTTTGTTTTAAGTAGTCAGCATCTTTATTATGTCATTTTTCTCTCTTCAAATTATATGTGATAGGTGTTGCTGTTATTGAAAGATCTCAAGCGACGTGTTTTCTGTTATTTGGTACAATTCTTTGGTTGTGTTTCCGTTCTACCAGTTCCCAAGTTTCGAACGAGGTTAGTCTGCTCTCAGACGTACATTCGCTCGGAGCCATTTTCGAATCATTGATCTCGGAAAGCGGTTGATCGTTTTGACTTTTCGGAACGGGTTTGACGCTAGGCGTGGCATCCATAAGGAAAGTATCCATCTGACGAGGTTAAGGATATGACTCGAAGACGTACTTCTGTATTTGAGGTTCTTTGTCTCTAGCTTTTATCATAGAATGGAGAATGAACCAGAGGTCAAACAAAAAAAAAAAAAAAAAAAAAAAGAAAATGCCGTGAGCAACTTTGATGTGTCCAAATGATTAACAACCTTGTCCCGCTGGTCAATTACAACTGAATAGAGAGTTGTAGCCTAGATGTGTTCCCTATATTGTTCACCTTGTGCCATATCTAATTTACGCTTAGAAAATCAAGAACACTTCGACGTAGTTGAATGGTGAGCAAGCTTGTCTCGCTAGATCAGTTACGATTAAATAGTGAGTTCGATCCTCACTGGGTGCCTTCCTTGGTGAATTTCATTTTAACATCAAGAAACTGGAGAACCGGAAAGGAATAGTATAAAAATAAATAGACACAATATGTCTATATTATTCAGTGAAACATCTTTGGATGAATATACGCTGCGTGTGTGTGTGTGTGTGTATATATGTATATATATATATATATATATATATATATATATATATATATATATATATATATATATATATATATATATATATATATAAAATATGAAGACAGGATAATTTAAAAGAAACATTAATGTCGGGATAAAATTGATATTTAAAAGTTAAGTAATCTTTTGTACAATATCATTAACGCTCTATTTTAAATATTATTTTAATATTTTTAATATTGAGCACTATATATATATATATATATATATATATATATATATATATATATATATATATAATAAAATATCTGCTATTTCTCACATCTTATATATATATATTTAAAAAAGTGCTCAATACAAAGTAGACCAAAATATTATTATAAATTTTTTATTATAATAGATTACAATAAAACATCTTACATCGTTAGGCAACAGCTTTTATGTTTTCAGATTTAAAAACAAATCGTTATCTCTTATCGGAAGTTAAAGGGAGTGAATAAGGTCAGAGTTAAAAATATACATGTGGGTATGTCTAGATTAACCAATTGAACGTCAGATCTAAGCTAAAATAGAAAAATATGGTCACAGTTTGGAGGTGGATGGTTTAACAAAAAACAAAACAAAAAAACTGACGCTTCGACACATCATCCAACGATGCGGTAAATGTATTATGGATGTAGCCAAGTATAATAAGCCGATTTCTTAAAGTAGACATAAAGTTATCAGAAGCAATTTTGTTAAAAAAGAATAATTTTTTTTTTATCGAATCAGGAAGCTTCTTAAAGGGGCCAATAGGTAAAATTAAAAATGTGGAACATCGATATACGTTGCTATATACTGAATATACGGTAAAACATAATAATATTCAAGTTGTATAAATCAAATAAATACTGGGTGGACTATTATATACTAAAAAAAATAATGGCTATACAATTGTAATACGTAATTATTTATGAAAAGAAAATTAACTGTATTTTAAGATAAAAGGTAGACAATGCCATCATAACACAGTTAATTCATTTTTTTGGTTTAACAGATCTTTATTGTTAGGAAACGTTATAATATGTAATTTTTCTTGTAAACACAGGGAACATGGGTCATGTAAGGATTTACAAGTTCAAGTTTTTTTTTCATATTTTCCATTTTACCGTAGAAGTTTTCTTAACTTCTTTTAAGTGACGAAAATATTTAAAAAGGGATATTCTATTACGGTATGCATTGTTGTAGAAAGATAATATGTGTTGATACCACCTAGTTTTAAAGGAATTTTTGCTACTACCAATATAAAATTTTTTAACTGTTGGATTTTCTCTAGATGAAATAATACTTAGGTAAACAGGGGAATCAGTTTGACACTTATTTTGTAATGGACAGTCGTTAGGATTTCTAAAAAATTACAGAAGTTGGTATCATTATTGTTTGTTGCTTCGGTATGACGATTGTTACTTAGGTTTAAGTGTTGATTTAAAATTTTATTATTGTGTTCTTTTAATCATTTTTCAAGGTTATCTGTACATCTATAGCTTAATTTAACTGTATTTTTTTTATTAAAAATCTTACTAAGAGGATTATTTTGGGGAAAAATATCTACTTCAACAAATCGGCACATCCATAATAAATTTGTTACAGAAATATTTTCTAGTATCGTTCGATGACATGTCTAAGCGCCAGTTTTTCTTGACATATAAAAATAACCCCCCACCATCTGAGCTTATTTTTCTATTTTAGCGTAGATCTGACGTTTAATTGGTTAATCTAGACATACCCACAAATATATTTTTTATTCTGACCTTACGCGCCCTACCCTTAACTTTCGAAAAAGAGGTAACGATCTGTTTTTAAATTTCCCTAATAAATCATTTTTTTATCTCAAGTTATCTACCATCGCCCGAAGAAGTGCAATCTTATTACTAAAACATGAAAGCTTTTGTAAAAAGGGATTTATTGTTTTTTCGAGGACACCACTCTACAAAAGTGACTAGTCAACCCCTATACCAGACGCATATGCAGGCATTTTGGTGCATGTTTAACACGCAGATGGTTCATATTGCAACTATGCTGAGCGAGCCTTACTTACAGTTTCTGGTCGAGAGAGCGCGTAATCTGGCGTGATTAGCAACTGAACAAGATCAGTACGTTCCTTCCCTCGGTCACGATTACTTGTCACTTCGTTCTAGCACAACCATCGACGGTTTCTAAATAGTTCCATCTACTCAATTTCACTCACAATGCGTAGATAAACTCGTGGTATATTTTTTTTCAGGCACTTTCCGAATTTCATAGCAAGTCATGCATAAAAAAGTAATATGTCTTATGTGGATAGACATAATCGACAAAGACCTGATGTAATTTATTGATACTTAATTTACGTCGAAGACAATATTTTGGGCATTTATCCTCGAAGATTAACTTTTTATTCTTTATTTTTTGTTTCAAATATTGAGCATCTACAAGTAAAAATGTTCGTAATTTCTTTTATGTTTCAAAGTATGATTTTTTTTTCAACTGGAACGAATTGCTCACGGGAGATAACTCGATATTAAAAGAAATCCATATTATCTCCCTTTCATAACGGATTTTTTTTTTTTTTTTGTATTAGACTTGATTATGTTATTTGTGGTACAACAAAACTTTGTACAGCGTAATAAAAGTACGAAATAAAATCACTGAATATAGTTTCTCTTCATTCAGCCAGTTTCAAAACGCAATTCAGGAAAAAGAGAGTTGTTAATGATACTGTGATGAAATACTGTCATTTGGACTTAAATATATATATTGGACTAATATAAAAACATATATATATATATATGTTCAGGAAAGGGAATTCAGAGCAGAATGAATCTATCCAGCTCTTATCTTAAATAACAACTTAAAAGAGAATGTTTGAACAACACGAGTTGTGACCAAAATTCATATTAAAAAATTAAAAAAACAAATGAAAACTAGAGAAAAAAGTTCATTTTCGTCATCAAGACATTCATATCTGTAGTTCACTGTTACCAGAAGGCAGAAAATTTTTTTTTCTCCTGATGATGGCCATGTTGGCCGAAACTAGTCGAGGAGCCTAAATGAAATAATAATAAAAACGAAAGAATATTAATCTACAACCCAGTGTGTCTGAAGATTTTAATTTTTTAATATTTTTTATTGTCCGAAATATATATATATATATATATAATTATTTTTATAAAAAAATTTATAACATAAGTATGTTATAAAATCACTACAAAAATAGCCATTTTGTTTCAGCACACTCTGTGTCTTATCAAGTGATGGTGTTGAAAAGAAAATAAATGGTTTTTATATATATATAAGTGCGCAGGTATGCAGAAAATAGAAAAGAACACGTTGGGTGCATAATCCGGGGTTCCTTAGTATTTTTGTTTTTATTTTTAAGAAGACAGTGCTCCATACAGAGTACATCATTAAATTTCTAAATAATGAAAATTTATTAAACCATAGGCAGGAGTTAACGGTTTTTTGCCGACATCAACAAACTTTCGCATTAAATAATTAGCATAAAAAAATCCCATAGCTAAATAAAAGTCTTAAAAGCTCAGCCAAATCATCAAATAGGAAAAACCCTTTTTGTAATCGTCAAAAAACAAAAAAAAAAAAACAAATTGAAATTCAGTGCAATACGATTTGTATATAAAACACCCACTTGAATAAACAAATAAATAAATAGATAATCAGATGGACAATAATAAAAGACAATTCTCCAGACACATAACGACTTGTAGGCGCGCCATAAAAATATCCCTCACTGGGAACTAACTAAAGGGTGACGGCAAACATTAGCCTTGAAATAGATACCCTACCCAACCTTAGCAAAACCTTTCAGAAGATGATGAATCTATTGATAAGAATTAACTCTCTGACCACTTAACGAAGAAAAATAGCCTAGCCACTCCCACAATAACGAATTTTGTAATGGACCATGCCTAAAAACACACGTAAACCGAGAGATAGCTTATTCCGAAAATTTTGCTTGAAGATGAAACGGGACTAAACCCCTCAATTCAACTTAATTTTAATAATTATTTGGATGGTTTCGGCTCTCGTTTTTGAAACATGAGAACTCTTATGTAGCGAAGGAATCATATTTTTAAACAAAAAATATTTTATATATATATATATATATATATATATATATATTTCGGACAATAAAAATCTTGTTGTAGATTAATATTCTTTCGTTTTTATTATTATTATTTCATTTAGATTCCTCGACTAGTTTCGTCCAAAATGGCCATCATCAGGAGAAGAAATATTTCTGCTTGCTGGTAGCAGTGAACTACAGAAATGAATGTCTTGGTGGAGAAAATGAACTTTTGTCTGCAGTTTTCATTTGTATTTTTATTTTTTTTTTATCTTTTTAACATGAATCTTTTAACATTCCTTGTGTTGGTCAAACAGTCTCTTTTAAGTTGTTATTTGAGATAAGAGCTGGATGGATCTATGCTGCTCTGAATTCCCTTGATCAGTTTGACAATTTTATTGGTTCCTGGAGAGGGGATGTGTCTCTGTTAAGTGTGTGTGTGTATGTGTGTGTGTGTGTGTGTGTGTGTGTGAGTGTTATTTGGTTCTTAGGGAGTGAGTGAGTATGATATGTGTAAGCGTGTGTATATTGCTGTGGGTATCTGTTATCATTTGGCTCATTAGGGAATGAGTGAGTATGATGTGTGTAAGTGTGTATATTCGTGTGGGTGTGTGTATAAGTGTGAGGCCTTAACACCTCCGTAAGTATGTCTGTCTTGTGTGGATGAGAAATGTGGGTAGATTTTTATTTGTAAAGTTATATATTAATACTATCTATATTGTTAAATTTATGCTTTAGCCCGGCTGGATATTGTGTTTTTAGACGTTATATCCACTTATTTTCATGGAACTCTAAAATCTTTCTAATGTTTTCTGCTCTAAACGTTTGAATTCTGTCAATTATCGTGAATTTGGCATGGGTTTTGAAATCATGTTTTTCCAGGCGGAAATGTTGTTCTACAGGTAATAATCTTTCATGGGGGAGTCGATTTAATTCGATTGCGATAATTATTAATTCTTTAGTGAAAGGGCCATTCAGATTTTCCTACATATTGTTTCTGGCATAGTGTGCATTCTAGGAGGTAAATTATGTTATGACTTCTACAGTTAGAATCGGGGTAGTTTTGAAAAGTAGATTAGTGATTGAGCTAGTGAATGAATTCGTGTGTTTAATATGGTTGCAGCATAAACTTCTTTTTTTGTTACATGGTTGGGAAAATCCTGTTGTTTTTGTTCTTAGTTTATTACGGATTACCTTGTCCCCTGAAATGTGGTTACTACCTATGATTTCTTTTAGGTTCTTAGGTCTACGATATGCAAGAAGGCCGGGTTCCTTAAGCAGTTTTTTTTTAGGTCTGGTTTGAGATGTAGTATTTACCAGCGATGTTTGATTATTTGGGATAGTGGAGGCAGAGTGGGATTGAAAGTGGTTACTAGAGGGATGCGGCTAGATTTATTTTTCATCTTGTACATTAGAGTGTCTTCTCTAGGTGTGGAAATTGCTTTATTTATTTGTTCCCTGATTAGGTGTTGTTTATAGCCACGTGTTTTGAATTGAGGATCCAGATTTTCAATGTGTTTATTTAATTATTCATTGTTGGAACATATCCTTCTGAGTCTAAGTGCTTGTGAATAGGAAAGGTTCTCCTTGAGGTGTTTAGGGTGGGGAGACTTAAAGTGTAGATAGTTGTGGGTGTCGATGATTTTAGTGTGTAGTGTCGTTTGTAGTTCCCTGTTTTCATCTATGTAAATGCGGGTGTCTAAAAATGTTACTGATGTTTGGATTGTTCATAGTCAAACTTAATTGAATCGTGCACTGTGTTTAGGGTTCTGAGGAATTGGATAAGTTTGTCATCACTTCCCATATATACAAAGAATATATCATCGATATATCTTGCATAGAATACGCAGTCGCTACCAATGAGAGGATAGATATGGGTCTCCTCAAATTTTCCCATGAATATTGTAGCATATGATGGAGCTGCAATGGTGCCCATGGCACAACCTCTTACTTGAAATTAGTGTGCTTCATTGAAGTTGAAAGTATTCAATGTGAGAACATGCTCCATGAGTTTTATGATAACTTCGGGGTGGGGGGGCGTGTGTCTTGTTTTCTTCTTTTAGTAAGTGCTCTCTGAAGGGCGGTTGGCCCTTCGATGTGTTTAATGTTTGAATAGAGTGACCTAACGTCCATAGTCACTAGAATAGCATTCTCTGGAACTGTTTGTATGTGATTAATTTTGTTTAGTAGATCTGTTGTGTCTCTGATGTAGGATTTTACTTCCTTAGCTAGGGGTTGTATGTAATGGTCTACGTATTTGGAAATTTTCGTCGTGTGGCAGTTGAATGATGAAATGACCGGCCTTCCTGGGTTGTTGCTTTTGTGTATTTTAGGAAGGAGATAGAAACGAGCAGGTGTAATGTTTGTAGGTGTAAGTGTTGTGCATATTTCCTTGTCGATTAGATTGTTGCGAAGCGTCATGTTTAGTGAGCTAGTTAATTCTATTTGGTATTCGGGAAGAGGATCCGTAGGTAAGCTTTTATAGGTTTCTTTGTCGGCTAGCTGTTTGTTGGCCTCTTTAATGTATTCTTCGATTCCCCAGATCACTGTCGCACCCTCTTTGTCAGCCTGTGTTATGATTAGGTCATCTCTATGTGTCAGCGTGTCAAGGGCTATACGTTCCCCTTCAATAATATTGTCACGTGGCAGCTTACGTGCTATTGTTTTCTTTATGTCATTTGCTACAGCAATTTCAAATGTCTGTATAGTAATGTCTGTGTTTTGTCGGGTGTATGTAGTATACTTCTCTTTTAATGTATCAAGTATGGAAGGTGTGTGACCATTGTCCCAGTAGTGAGCTTTTAACCTTATTCTTCTGAAGAATATATATATATATAGTGCTGTTCGATAAAAGTGACTCACCTGACTTTTTTTACTAAAAATATTTTTTGTCTATTGTTTTTGGGGTTAAAATTTTTTTTAATCTTACTAATATAAAGACCCCTTCTCGACCACCTAGAAAAAAAGTTTATTCACCCTAAGGTATTCTACTGATAATTATAAATTATCGCATTCTAATGATTAAACTGGTAAATTTAAAGAGCTTTTGACAAAATATTGAAAACTATTTTACAATACACTCAGAACAATATTCTAGAGAATTCTAGAACAGCTTAAATTAAATGTAGAGTATTCCAGAATGTTCCAGAAAGCCTCATACAGTATAAAAACAGCTTGAAATAACCAAAGTCGCTAACCAGATGAAAGGGTACAAACACGCATCAGAACCACTTAAGGCATCTATTATTGCCCTCTCAAAAGCAGGAAAATCTACGAAAGAAATTGAAGAAATTGTTATAACCTCACAATCAACTGTCTCTCGAGTGCTTAGGGCACGTAATGATGCCACTCCTGGTCCAAGGAAGGAAAAAAGGGGACGTAAGAAAAAGATTGATGATAGAACTGTCAGGGTAATTAAGAGTGAAGTTGCGAAGAATAGGACTATAACTAGCCAAGAAATTGCAGCCAGTCTAAGCGAAGAGCAAGGTGTTAGTCTTGCCTCTTCAACAGTCCGTCGGTGGCTGTTAGAACAAGGCTACAAATCTAGTACACGAAGGTTTAAGCCGCTAATAAGCAAAGCCAACAAAGCCAAGAGACTTGAATGGGTTCACTATTACTAAAATTTCACCGTAGAAGACTGGAAGAATGTTATCTTCTTCAATGAAACGAAAGTTAAGCTAAATTCAAAGGATAAGGTAAGGCACTTTTATCGAGCAGCACTGTATATATATATATATATATATATATAATGTAAAATCTAATAATATGAAGTTAGTAGCCAAGCTATTCTCATAGCTCACCATGTCTTCCTTTCAGACATTTAATATTGTAAACAGAAGAATAAAGGAGACGCTGCTGCTTTTTTATGTTCCATGTCCCTTCAGGACGTGGACTATTATGGTTCACCACAATTTCTTCGCTTTTGTAGCTCGATGCAGGCTTTCTCCATACAATCTATACCAGTCTCTGTTCATAATCCATTTACACAAGATCGACGTTTCCCTCTGCCTTTCTTATCTTTAATGTCCTGTGCGTATCAAATTCTCAAAGCCCTCTTTCCTCATGATGCGTCCGAGAAATTTCAGCTGACTCTTTCAGATTCTAAGTAAAACATACTAACCTGAAAAATATATATCAGAACTTGTTGGGTGTGAGTTTTAAAGAAATAAGAGGACAGTAAATTAATATACTCTTCAACATTGGGTCCGGTTTGAATAGGATTCAAAAGTCACAAAACCAGAACCGGTTTAAGCGCCAGTCGACAACGTAAACATAGGTCTGGTCTACAGTAGCTTAAAAAATAGACATAGGGTGGTTTACACTCGAGTCAAAAAGGTAAACACAAGTCTGGTTTACAGTAAAGTGAAAATGGTAGATGTAGGTCCGCTGTAAAAGGACAGAGGGGCAACTGGGAAAATTATACTGAAGAGGTACCCAGCCCTGGGAAACAGCTGCCCGGGGTCGCGCCCTCCCATTGCACCAGAGGGAGGGATCGGTGCTCGCATCGAGGCCAGCGTAAACGACGGTTGCGAGAGCCGTGGGTAATTTTTGTCCCTTGCCAGGGTATACGCGCTCGGGTCCCCACTTTAAAAAGAACTTGTGTCACATCTCGTCCTCGTCGGGGAACAAGTAAACATCGATTCATACCAGTCAAAACGATAGACATACGCCCGATTTACACTCGAATCAAAAAGTCAGAAATAGGCCCAGTTTATATTGTAGTAAAAAATATCGATATAGTTTTGGTTTACACTAGATACCAAAAAGTAGTTGTTTTACGGTTTTACTCTAAATTAAAAAAAATAAAATAAAATGGTAGCCATATGTACGTTTTGAACGAGAGTCAAAAAGTAGATACACATCCGGTATACTCAAGAGCAGTGTTTAACAACAGGGGCGTTAGCGCTCCCTTGTGGAGTCTTATGTTGAAAGGGGACGCTGGGATTTTTTATTTCATTGGGGGCGGTGAACATAATCAGGAGACGGTGGCCATTTATCCTTTTCCAAATTTTCCAAATTTATCCAATATTAGCGACAAAAGGAAATTTCTGAAAGATATCTAAAAATATGGGAAGCTATCAAACTTTTCTTCATTGCTTCTCCAATTTTCTATATGGCTGAATGTGCTTTCAACGCACTTACACGGCTTCTTACGAAACAAACAAGAAAAAGAAAAACGTCTGCAAATTACAAAACGACGAGATCTACGATTACTTCTAAGCAGCATGGAACCTAGAGTAAGAACCTTAGCCATTAAGCATCAAAGTCAACCATCGAAATGAAAGCAATGACATAAGCTATCAAATAAAAGGTGTTTTTTTTAGCATTTTTAATTAAAAACAAACAAACAAAAAAAAAAAACCGCCTGCAAATTACAAAAAGAGGAAATCTACGATTACTTCTAAGCAGCATGAAACCTATGGTGAGTACCTTAGCCAGTAAGCACCAAAATTCAACTATCGGATTTAAAACATTGAGATAAACTATTTATAAAAAGTGTTTTTAGCATTTTTAATAATAGAAATGAAAACAATATTAAAATTATTGTGATACTAATATCAGAGTGTTTATCTTGCTATGAAAAATGAATTCAGTATAATATACGAGATTTAATTTGACAGTGGGGGCGTTGATAACAATTTTGTGCTCAATGGGAGCGCTGGTTGAAAAAAGGTTGGAAAAAACTGATCCTCAATACTTCGGAATTTGATGCATTGGACGATGAATAAGATTAAGATTAAAATTATAGATTAAGATGGGAAGCTTACCAAAATGAACAAGAAAGATTTAAAAAAATGTTTAGACTCAAATTTATGGATCTAATTAGTTGCTACATTTATTAATATCATGTCTAGCTCATAAAATATCAATATGATATTGTTTATTCAAATTTTTGAAATCGAGTGGGGTTCGTGTGAAATATATATATATATATATATATATATATATATATATATATATATATATATATATATATATATATATATATTTCGACACTCAACCCGTCGAATTTGACGTATGAGGGTCAAGCAGATCAGTTCCTAGGAAACCGACAGCCTGACACCGGCACATGAGATTTGATTATAGTGGTGAAGGTTTCGTGCAGGACCATCCGCACTTTTTTAAGGGCCGAATTCAGAGACCTGGCGCATTACGTGCCACACGGTCCCCAAACGACCCTCCGCAGGTTTTGAATTCAGAGTTTTCCTTCTCCTAGACAAGTTGCCATCCAAGGCTATAGAACCCAGTCTGTCCTGCTATTTACCCATAGCTGGAAATATATATATATATATATATATATATATATATATATATATATATATATAATCAATGTTGGCTAAAAGAAATTGCTGAAAGGTAACTAAAGCTATGGGAAGCTATCAAACATTTCTTCATTGCTTCTCTAATTTCCTATATGGCTGAGCGTGCTTTCAACGCAGTTTCTTACTAAACAACAACAGCAAAAAACAAAAAACAAAAAACAAAAACAACAAAAAAAAACGCCTGCAAATTACAAAACGAGAAGATCTACGATTACTTCCAAGCAGCATGAAACCTAGAGTGAGAACCTTAGCCATTAAGCATCAAAGTCAACCATCGAAATGAAAGCAATGACATAAGCTGTTTTTTTAGCATTTTTAATAATTAGCATTTATAATAGAAATGAAAAAAAATATTAAAATTGTTTTTGCACTAATATTTTGATATGAAAAATGAATTCAGTTTAATAATCCGAATTTGACCTGGGGGTGTGGGTGACAAAAAGTTTGGGCCCCGGTTGATAAAAAGTTGGGAAACACTGCCAGAATCAAACAGATAGTCATAGGTCCGGTTTTCTACGAAAGTTTCAAATGTTGAGCCTGGTCCGATTTCTGATAGAGTAAAAAAGGTAGTCATAGATCAAGGTTAAGCTAAAATAAAGTAAACAACGGTTGAGTATAGACTAGACTCAAAGAGATTGATAGACGTCCGTTTTATGCTAAAATAAACAAATGGTGAACATCGGTTCTATAGACTAGAGTCAATGAGGTTGGCAGCGTCCGTTTCATGCTAAAAGAAAGTAAACAAATGGTGAACATCGACTCTGTATATATTAGAGTCAAAGTGATTGATAGAGGTCTGTTTTATGCTAAAATAATGTAAGCAAATGGTGAACATTGGTACGGTATACGCTAGAGTCAAATAGGTTGGTGGAGGTCCGTTTTATGCTAAAATAAAATAAAAGAATGGTGGACATCGGCTCTGTATACAATAAAGTCAAATAAATTGATAGAGGTCCGTTTTATGCGAAAATAAAATAAAAGAATGGTGGACATCGGCTCTGTATATACTAGAGTCAATTAAGTTGATAGTGGTTTGTTTTATGCTAAAATAAAGTAAGCATATGGTGAAAATCGGCCCTGTATACAAATAGGTTGATGGAGGTCTGTTTTATACTAAAATAACAAAAATGATGAACATCGGCTCTATATGCACTAGAATCAAATAGGTTTATAGAGGTCCGTTTCATACTAAAATAATGTACACAAATAGTGAACATAGTTTCTATAAAACAAACATATATAGTCAAACAGGTTGGTAGAAGTCCGTTTTTAAAAAGTTAAAATAGGTAGGTACAATTCTAGTTTTTCATGAGCGCCATAGAGATTGACATTAGCCGGATTTATATTCAATTTTGGAAGTATGTTGTAAAAAGATGGCTGCACTTTTTTAGGAGTTTCACACAACATTCCATATAATAATATAATGATGGAAATAACGCAGAATAGTTTTTGTCTGAATTTGGGAAATAAAAAAAATGTCATTATTCTACACTGATTTGCATGGCGTAAAACACCACTTAATAAAGAATGTTAAGACGTAGACGTGAGCATTCCATAACATAATTACAATTCACCTCCTGGGTATAGTGATTTTCCAAGCAAAACTCAGATGTAGCACAAGGCCAAAAGTAGGTGGTTCCCAGTGAGAATCGAACTCACTACTCAGTCGTAATTGTTCTAACGAGACAAGCTTGATAACCATTACAGACTCCTCGAGGTGCCCTTAAAAGATTTTTCAAGCGTATCTTAGATGTGGCACAAGGCCGAAAGTAGGGGGTACCCAGTGAGAATCGAACTCACTACTCAGTCGTAATTTTTCTAACGAGACAATCTTGCTAACCATTAGACCGCTTCGAGGTACCCTTAAAAGATTTTCTAAGCGTAGCTTAGATGTGGCACAAGGACGAAACTATAGCCAGCGAGGATCGAACTCACAATTTAGTCGTATCTGTTTTTTAGCGAGACAAGCTTGCTAACCATTACACCCCCTCAAGGTGCCATTAAAAGATTTTCTAAACGTAACTTAGATCTGGCACAAGGCCGAAAGTATACCCAGTGAGGATCGAACTCATTATTCAGTCGTAACTTTTTTAGCGAGACAAGCTTGCTAGCCATTACACCATGCGGCGGTGCCCCACCTCCTGGGTATAAAGATAAACTATATCCAACAGCAAGGCCTCTTTTCAGGTGGTTTTGAGGAGCATGGAACTACATCTTAATTGCTGTTGTTCCCAGGTTCGCCTTGATCTATGGTGGTACTTCCTGTTGGGGTACCCCAGCTATTGACAAATAGTGAACCCCAAACTGGTGTCAAAAGATGAAAAATAGAAAAATACATTATAAAAATTAATTGCTATACATTTTCATAGTAACAAAAATAAAAATAAATACTGCGATACGCTATTGAAAAAAAATTACCAAATCTAACAAAATATAACACTTCGGCATTAAATAACCTATAAAGAGGTGATATGCCGTTAAACAAACAAACCAAGTCGTGTGAAAATACTATATATATATTCTTAATTAATGAAAAGCCAAGTGGGAAAAAAAAACTTGATTCAATGAGTCAAGTTACTTGGAGTTTGTGTTTCCAATTCCTAATACTGGTAGTGATAAATCTTCATAAATTCTAGTTCAGTGGAAGAGGCAATTGATACGACCAGAAAACTTTAACTCAATAGAATTAAATGACGGTAGATATCCTCTGTTTTGAACGGTGGATCATCCTGGGTATCACTATAAACTATATCCGGTCTCAAGGCCTCTGATCGGGAGATTGAATGTTTTGAGGAGAGTAGTACCCCGTCTTAATTGCAGTTGTCTCCATGCCCACCCTGAAACGAGGTGATAGCACCTGTTAGGAGCTCAGCTATGGGCAAATAGTTAACCCTAAACACTATGAAAGTATGAAAATACGTTTTTATAGTGTACATGCCAGCAATAAAAATTTTGAAAAAAAAAACATATCAGCAATACAGTTTTGTAAATTACTAATTTGCTTTAAATTTTTATGAGGAAAAAGTAATGAAATTTATAATTAACAGAATAAAGAAACCTTCTGAAATGAACTTTTATTTTGAAGACGTTATATTGTATACTAGCAGTAGAACCCAACGTTGCCCGGTGATGTGACAGTAAGAGATAGATCAAGTATCGACCATAATAAAGACTGAAAAATAAAATTGACAAAGATTATTGTTTAAGGTTGACGGACACGCATGTCTTAATTAGTTTTTTTTTTTTTTTACGAATTGGTCAAACCCAAACACAAACAAAAACATTGTTTTCAATCGTTATGAGTCTACCGATTGAATAGAATTTTTCAATTTTATTATAAACAATTGTCTTGTAAATGGAATTTTTAAAGCATTCTGAATGTAAAAATAAAGAAAAAAGTGTGCAAGACAATAAGAAACACTACCTGCCAAAAAGTGAAGTTTTGTTGAAATCGGTTGAAAAATGTAAAATCCGATCCCATATATAAACGACACACACACACACACACACACACACACACACACACACACACACACACACACACACACACACACACACACACAATCCGGGTTTTATAATAAGTATGTTTCGATATGAGTTGTCCCCCTTTCATTCTCGAAACAGCGATGCCTGTCAATCGTGTTTTCAAATTGATTTCGTGCAAAAACAATTGTGTTTTCCCAATTTTTGGCGCTGTTAGAACAACCGCAAGATAATCTTACGTAGTCCTGTGAAGTTTTGTTGAAATCGGTTGAAAAATGTAGGAAATCCGATCCAATATATAAACGAACAGATACACACACACAACCTGGGTTTTATAATAAGTATGATTTAAGCGTGATTATGTGAAGCTTGTGCTTAAGGTGCTTTGACAATTATTTGTATTTTAGGCCTCATATGAGGGTAGGCTGAACAGTGATATTTAGCTACCCCCCACGAGGGTTACAGGTGGCACAAGGCCGGGTTTAACGTAGGATCTCCGAGCCCGTAGGCCCGGCCAAAAATATTCCTTCTTTGAATCCGCATAAACGGCTTCAGGGGCAGTCAAACACCCCGAACGAGACTCTGCCCTTCGGCGGAGCCTCGTCCGGGTTCCTCTCCGCCCGAAGACAGAGTTAGACTGTTATTGTCCATGAAGGAATGATGCTAGTGCTGTGAAACCTTGCATGCATTAATTTCAACTTTTTTTTTTTTTTTTTTTTTAAATAACTGTATTGTTTCTTTCCAGTTAAACTGATATCAGACTGTTCAGAGATGGCGGTTCATACCGTTGGTCAAAAAAGTCGTCAACAGTAGATATGACGTCATCATCACTGCAATACTTGTTCCCTGCTAAGTTTTGTTTGCACGTTGGGGAAAAGATGAAAGGTGAATCAGGAGAACAAGAAGGGTGATCAACCAGACAGTCATGCACAACAGCAACTGAAACCAAGGAGGTCGTTAGTTTTCCCGGGCATTGGTTCTTGCTAGCCTTTTGTAACTGCCTCAGCAAGATGACATAGTGTTTTCCATTGATGGCGTGTGTCCTTTGAAGATAATCAATAAAAACGTTGCCTTTTGCATCCTAAAAAAAAACTGAAGCCATCACCTTCCCTGAATGAAATACGACGTTTCCATTTCTGGATCAGGTGAGGAGGGCTGTTTCCAATACATGGATTATTTCATTGATTCTGGCTCAAAATTCTGAGTTAGAAAACCTTCCAGGAAACAAGCTGGATCTGCCTCAAACAATGTCAGGTTTCGCTGTGTCGTGATCAGCTTTTGGTTCTTTTAATTAGGTGTCAAAAGACATGGAACCCACCGAACAGAAACCTTTTTCATGTCAAATTCATCTTGCCGAATATTCCCGACTCACTCACGAGATATGCTCAGACCGTTGGCCATCTTCAAGACTCTCCCTTCCACTCGGCTGCCGACATTTGCATTGCTGATAAAGA
This sequence comes from Acanthosepion pharaonis, assembly GCA_903632075.3. NCBI lineage: Eukaryota > Metazoa > Mollusca > Cephalopoda > Sepiida > Sepiidae > Acanthosepion > Acanthosepion pharaonis. Next base: position 2,794,456 of record CAHIKZ030004986.1, on the reverse strand, counting down.
TGGAGTAACAAACATATCAGCATGAATGTCCTTAAGAGCATAAGTCTCTTTCTGCAGGTACTTGATAACATCACCATGTCAAATTTTGTCCATTTTAATGAGAAGTCCGTACAACTTATTTTTAATTGTTCTTTGAACAGTCAAATGTCAGTTTACCTGCAAAGAAACGACGCAGTTGCCAACAAGAAGAGTTGAAATAAATGCAACTCTAGCATCACTCCTTCATAGTCAGCCTAAGAACCTTTCAGCCCACCCACGTATGTGATAAGAAGGCTCTCATTTTCTCGGCATGCATTTAATATTTGATGTAGTGTTGTATTTAATGTTGGTAAATGCAAAAAATTCAAACAGGTATGATGAGGAAAATAGCAGTAAAATATTTAATGCTTCACTGGCTATTGAAATATATTCTTCTTTAATGGGAATCCAAAATTGATCAATGGACATCAATATGATTGATTTGTTAGCCACGGTCAACAGGTATAGTAACCAGACCCTCTTCTTCTGTTAAGGAATTAAGCCCCCAGTTTAAAATATCAAATTACAAGTACTTAACTTAGACATGGAAGCCAACCATGTACTTGATGTCTAACTTCTTAACAATAAAGATTTTTTTTTTATTATAAATATATTTTCCACAAAATACTCGTCAGTTAACTGGCTACATTTCGCCGTTTGAGAAGAACTGTTCTGTTCACACAGAAAATTCTACAGGGAGCTGTAGTGCTGTTCCCATATAGAACGTGTATATTCGTGCTATCTCAAAACATAGAAGAACGGTCGATCTTTTGTATCACGCCAGAGAAGAAGAGGATTCATATCTTTCCCAAGGGTATTAGCACGTAAGCGAATGTAATGGATTCGACTGGAATTCGAACTCGGCTCTTCGATTCCTCAATCCGAGCCGTCATCTATTACTCCACATTAAGAAGAGTCAGACCCTGACAAAAAAATGAAGTATAGCTGCCATATTTGGACTGGTGCTGACTGATCCTCAATGTCCAGCATCGACAGAGTTCAAAAGCGATTAGTCGGTCTTGTGGATGTGGAATTATTCTCCACCCTTTAATCCTTATTCCACAGACGAAACGTCACCAGCCATCGTTATTAGTAGAGTGGATTTTCGGAGGAGATACATTCCCTAGTCCTATCAACTTGAAACTTCACATCTATGACTCCCCCCCCATGCCATGTTTATGGTGGCAAAGCATCCGCGTTCCATTCGCGTTCATTTGATAAAAAAGCAAGTTCCACTCAGACAACTTCTTCCCCAGAATTCTTACCTTGTTTAACAAACTCAAGAGAGAAGGCTTCTATGACGATTACAAATATATATATATATATATATATATATATATATATATATATAGAGAGAGAGAGAGAGAGAGAGAGATAACTAGACTTGTTTTCGAAAAACCGAATTTTTTGATTTGCTAATCAAATCAATCTCGAGGGAAAAAATGTTTTAAAAAAAGAAAGAGCTACAAACATGAACTTCTGATGCAGATGCAGATTTGAAGCCCAAAGAAAAAAAACCCGATACAAAAGAGCAGACCTAGATACACCTAGTGAGCCAAACAAACCTACCTAGGTTTTACCTGACGATCCGTGTATCTATCTATCTATCTATCTATCTATATATATATATATATATATATATATATATATAAATATAAAGAAAGAACAGTAAGATATATAATCCGGTGTTCTTAATGATATTTTTATTTTTACAAAATAATGCTCAATGTAAATTTACAGAGCATTAATATTATAAATTAATTGATTTAAAATGTAAAATATGTCTTTTTTCGCTACACAGTTCTAACCATGTTTCAAAAATGGAAGGTTCAAATAATTCGCTTGAGGATGAAATGGAACTAATGTCTTTAATTTAATTACAAAATTAAATTTGGACCTTCCATTTTTGAAACATGGTTAGAACTGTGTAGCGGAAAAACCATATTTTAAATCAATTAATTTATAATATATATATATATATATATATATATATATATATATACGTAACTCGTGTTCTTAAAAAATCCTTGTCTTTGACAGCGCGCGCACTCGCACCCACACATCCACACCACACACACACACACACACACACACACACACACACACACACACACTACCTTGAGTGGCTCTTGGGCCTTGTATTGAGTAAACTATCAGTAAAAAAAGCTATCGCGATGCCATGAGCCAAGAAGATTCAAGAGGTTTTCCGATCGCTTTTAGAGTCAATGCAAATCGCCGAGATAAAGAGGGTAGTACATTATACTCATTACAGATTCTGTGACTTTTGACAGTTGTACGAAACAAACACAGATGAAAATTATATATATATGACTCGCTCATCAAATTCGACTCGACGTATGAGGGTCAAGCAGATCAGTTCTTAGGAAACTGACAGCCCGATACCAGCATATGAGATTTGATTATTGTGGTGAAGGTTTTGTGCAGAACCATCCACATATTTTGAACGGCCGAATACAGAGACCTGGTGCACTATGTGCCACAAGGTCCCCAAACGACCCTCCGCAGGTTTTGAATTCAGAGTTGTCCTTCTCCTAGACCAGTTGCCATCAATGGCTATAGAACCCAGTCTGTCCTGCTATTTACCCATAGCTGGAGGGAGAAGATGAAGATTCACAACTTTCCCAAGGGTATTAGCACGTAAGTGAATGTAATTGATTCGACTAGAATTCGAACTCGGCTCTCCGATTCCTCAATCTAAGTCGTCATCTATTATTCCACCGCGCCTCCACTTTTAGAAGAGTCAGATCATGACAAAAAATGAAGTATAGCTTGCCATAGCCGTTATTCAGTACCCCACCGTGTCTCATCATCGATATATACATGTTCAGTCTGTCGTGTTCTCAGCCTCTTTCTGTATAAACACATTTCTGTTGCTTCACGTCTCTTTTCGTCAATGAGGAGATTGTCCAGTATATATGAAGACAAATCCTACATGAGAGTTTAGCGCATTTTTTCTTTATTTCTAACGAAATTTTCCTAAATTGCTGGAATACCGCCGAGCGTTGTTGCCATTTGATTTACAGTGAAATTCGTATAAAAAACTCTCAGACGACAAACAATAATGACGGTAGTGGCTTTCAGTTCGATGTACCGGAAACGGGAGTAAAATATAGGTTTATTAGCGCATGCGCACCGGGCCAGGCGTATCAACTAATGGATGAGTGTACACCTGAAGAAAAAAGGAAATTAAAAGAAAGTGCGGAGAATCATTCCGAAGCGAAAAAGAGAGATGAATGGGAAGGAATGCAAACATGAATAAAAGAGGTGACAGGAATCAGAAAATATGGCGAAAGAAAGAGAAATATTAACTGTGATATGTCGGAAAGAGACACTGCTTATACCGGAAAGAAAAACTTTATATATATATATATATATATATATATATATATATATATATATATATATATATATATATATATATGAATTTGAGTTACTGTACTATATGTGTGAAAATGAGAAGGTGTACTTAGCTATATTTGTTTTTATAGGAAAATTAAACAGTTGTTTTTGTTTATTGTATTAAATAGCAAAAATATTGTTCTTAACTCACTGATTGTTATAGAGTTATCGCTCATTAACCAGAGATTCTTCTTGTGGAATAGAATATTTTGTGGGAGTGAGCGTTAAGCCTGGAAATGCTTGACAAGGTTTGTTGTTGTATTAAAGATAAAGTTCGTCTTCTTTGCTGCGTTGATTTCCAATGAAGTCAAGTGAATTGGTTCAATATTTTAAGTGCCCACTGACCAAGTCGCGTCGAAGTTTCGTTTTTATTTGTTCTCTTGATCACGTGGGGAGGCTCGTGAACATGTTTACATTTTATGGCGTCAACTAGAGGTCAAAATTTGGGTCGGTACCTTCGGACGTAGTTGACGACACCTAATTAATATTTTACAACCAATCAAAATACATCAGTTGTTATATTTGGTTGAGAGCCTCTATGTGTTTAACTTGCACAAAATTTAAGATTAAAAAATCTAGGAATATGATTCTACATATGAAAATATATATATATATATATATATATATATATATATATATATATATATATATATATATATATATATATATATATATATATATATATATATATATATATATATATAAGCAAGTGTAAATGGATAAAATCCGACAGAATGTAGAAATTTTTGAAAACAAACAAAATCCATAATGTAGTTAAAATGAAAGAATTGACAATTTTTCATTTTAACTACATTTATGGATTTTTGTTTGTTTTTCAAAATTTCTATATATTATATATATGTAAGTATATATATATATATTATATATATGCATGTATATATATATATATGTGTGTGTGTGTGTGTAGAGAGAGAGAGAGAAAAAAGAGACACAATGTTCGATAGATAGATAGATAGATAGATAGATAGATAGATAGATAGATAGGAGAGAGACAGAAAAGCATGAAATATGCTATAAGCGAATGAAATAGGAGTGAAAAGGATTAAAGATGAGAATTTAATGCCTTTTCTCTTTTTTGCCTTCATTCGTCCCTCTCTTTATCTCTCTCCCAATCCCCCTTCTCTCTCTCTCTCTCGTTCTCTTTCTCCTTCTCGCCCTCTCCATCTCTCTCCATCTTGCTGGCTATTTACATCTCGTACTTGTCATGCCATGTTGTTCGTATCAAATCGTCTCAATTCTCTTCGAGTTCCTTTGGTATGGAGAAAGTTCCACCCAGACAGATTCTTCCCGAGGACAGTATGTGGAACGGACTCTCGAGAGGAAGCCTCGCTTTTTTACTACAACCTCTTCAACTCCTGGGTCAATGGTTATCTATGCGACATATTATGATATGCAATTCCAGTTCTTGCTTCACCAATCCTATAGAGTAACTCTCCACTTTGAGCTTCCCTTGGGACTTGTATTGTGCGATCTAAAGTAAAAAACAAAAAAACAAAAAAACAATACAGTTACATTCCTTTTTGGTAAATTTTACTTTCATTTTCCTTTTTCCTTCTTGGGAAACGTCATTTCTCTCTCTCTCTCTCCCCCCACTTTTATATCACATCGTTTCTCTCTTTTATGAGGATAAGTTCAAAGGCTTATTATGAAGAAATGATGCTAGACCTGTGATATTTTGCATGCGTTAATCTTAAATCTTTTTGTTAATAACTGCATCGTTTCTTCCCAGGTAAATTGGCATCTGACTACTCAAAGAAGACTTCAAAATATAACTAGTAGCGACTTCTCTTTAAAATTTGGCATCATGGCGTTATCAAGCACACTCATGCTGACATGGTTGCTACATTAATGGATGACTTTCCAGCTTTATCAACAGTGCACAAGTGGGCAGTTGAATTTAGGAAGGGAATGGAGAGCCTGGAATATGTCCCATGGTCTGGACGTCATGCAAATTCCTTTTAAAAGTCTACTTCAACTTTATGCTTTTGACATCTTTGCCTATGGAATTTTATTTACATTTTTTTTTGCTTCAGTAAGAGTAGATATGTTCACCGATCGTCCTTTTCACACTCCTCCCCGGTCTTGTGAACAGGAGTAGAGGTTTATCCCTTATTTCCTGTTTATGATACGGGTTCTGGTTCAAACTAAACTCTACTTCAACTCTACGCTTTTGACGTCTCTGCCTAAACTTTGAAATTTTACTTACTGATTTTTCCTTCAGTAAGAGTAGATATGTCCACCGATCGTCCTTTTCACACTCCTCCCCGCTCTTGTGAACAGGAGTAGAGGTTTATCTCTTGTTCCCTGGTTAGGATTGGGGTAGATTCCGGTTCCTTCTAAAGTCTTCTCTCTCTCTTTCACTCCCAGTAGATCCTTTGCGTTTTAGAGACATTATCGTCTTGGGGTGAATTCATTAAAAAAAAAGAAAAAAAAAAGAAGCTCTCAATTTCTTTCTTTTAATTTTTATACAATAAATCCCTGTATGTTGTATTTTCTTAGCAGTGTTTATCATTTTAATATCTCGCGTCATCCCCAAACCTACTAACCATTTACACCAGCTCTTTAAGTAGTTTATTCGATGCTTTCCTATGTCCCTGTTTCCTGAAATTGTGAGTGTTAAATTTACCGAGCTATCTTTCTTCATTTACCCTAAAAATATGAACTACCTCTTTCTGATTCTCTGTCGCTGTTGTTTCCATTTTATTAATGACTTCTTCTTTACTCACGTATTCAGTCCATAATATTCTCAGCAGACTTCCGTAGAACCACCTTTCTGTTGTCTCAAGTCTCTTCATCTGTGAGGAGATTGTCTAGCATTCGCTACTATATATATATATAGGTTGTTCGAATGACTTGAACCCATTTTAAATTTGAATTAAGATTAAGCGTCTAATGATTTTTTTCTTTTTCTTTCAGATTTAACAACTTAAGTCTTCGGCAAATTCAACCATGAAAAGATTAACAATCAGACAACGTTTTAAAGTTATGGAAGCCTATTAAAAATAGACGTTCAAATTTATAAATATATAGCCCAATGATTCCGCTAGCAAAAAATAAACACCAAACAGTGACCTTTTGTGGATGCTGTGGATTTTCAAGAAGATTCCTTGGGTTTTAATAAGCCTAAATGCGATAATTCTGCTTATTAATGAATTCAGCAAGATGAAAATGGACTTCAGAACTAAAGAGGATTTTTTTGCGAAAAATCTTCATCGGCTTGTATTTGCTTGTGCGCCCAATTGATGAATGTACGGCGATATGAGGGCCGATAAAATATATAGTCACTTAGACTTTTCTTTGTTTCTAAAAAAATCCTGTTTCTTAATACTTTGCTTAACTTTTGGGAGGCATTTTATACTATTTCAATGCACCTTCGGATATCGGTGCCGATAATTCAGACCCCTGTTTTCTGTCCCCTTCCGAAATATTTAGGTTTTGGTATTTTTCCTGATTTTGGTGCGTCCAATTCCTAGTTCGCATCTTGGCGTATTCCTTTTACTAAAACTATAGATCTGTTCGCATCTATCTATCTATCTATCTATCTATCTATCTATCTATCTATCTATGTTCATATCTATCTAATTATGTTTATATCTATCTACAATTACAATTAGGTTTTGGTATTTTCCTGATTTCGCTGTGTCCAATTTATAGTTCGTATCTTGGTGTATTCCTTTTGACAACAGATTATAGCTCTGTCCGTATCTATCTATCTATCTATCTATCTATCTATCTATCTATCTATCTATCTATCTATCTATCTATCCTTATTTCTCATCTATCTATCTATCTATCTATCTATCTATCTATCTATCTATCTATCTAATTCTGTTCATAACTAAGTATGTTCACATCTATCTACAATTATTAGGTTGGTGCAAAAATAATGACGTAATAATGTCGTTCTTTGACGTAACGTCAAAAAACGACATTATTACGTCATTATTTTTGCACCAACCGAATAACTACAATTAATATTTGGAAGGCATCTTTCACTATTCCAATTCGCCGTTGGATGTCGGTGTCGATTCTTCCGTCACCTGTTTTCTGTCTCCTTCCTAGATATTAGCTTTTTGTATTTTCTTGATTTCAGTGTGCCCAATTCCTAGTTGGCATCTTGGTGTATTCATTTTGCCAATAGGCAGAGATTTTATATTCTGATAATTGATAGTATTTTCTTCTTGCTTTCCTTTACTAACTTTTGTAGGAATACCTGTTGCTTACTCTCCGTGTCTGCTATCAAAATTGGCTCATCTGCATATCTTATATGTTGAGAGTGTGGTTGCCATTAATGACTTCTAATTCTCTCAAAACCTCACTGTGATGGTTGGAAATCCGTCGAGAAAATTCATTCTTGTCTGAAGCCCCTTTCTATTTTTGTGTATTTTCTGAATTCATTTTCTGTTCGGATGCAAAAGCTGTTTGCTTCCAGTATAAGTTCTGGATTTTTATAATATCCTTGTCTAATAAATCAAACGTACAGAGCAGTAAAAACCGTTAATAGATAAAGAGCAGGCGTTCAAAGAAAGCCATTTTTAGTAGAGAAACTAGAATCTATCTATCTATCTGTCTATCTATCTATTTTTGTCAGTACACTTCTATCTATCTATGGATTTATCTATCTAACGCAATTTATTTCTATCTATCTATCTATCTATCTATCTATCTATCTATCTATAGCAGTTTATTTCTATCTATCTATCTATCTATCTATCTATCTATCTATCTATCTATCTATCTATGACAGTACACGTCTATCTATCTATGGATTTATCTATCTGACGCAGTTTATATCTATCTATCTATCTATCTATCTATCTATCTATCTATCTATCTATCGCAGTTTATTTCTATCTATCTATCTATCTATCTATCTATGACAGTACACGTCTATTTATCTATGGATTTATCTATCTGACGCAGTTTATTTTATCTATCTATCTATCTATCTATCTATCTATCTATCTATCTATCTATCTATCTATCTATCTAAGTACGCATCTATTCTATCTATGAATTTTATCTATCTGACGCAGTTTATATCTATCTATCTATCTATCTATCTATCTATCTATCTATCTATCTATCTATCTAAGTACGCATCTATCTATCTATGAATTTTATCTATCTGACGCAGTTTATTTCTATCTATCTATCTATCTATCTATCTATCTATCTATCTATCTATCTATCTATCTGTTTACTTAACAAAATAGAAAGTCCTTCGTAACGCGTTTCATCTTTTTGGGAAGGATATGCGTCACGGATATTTTTATTTCTTTTATCTTGTTCTTCACTTATCCACTATTCCAACACACTTACCAAAATAAATATTGATAAAATATTAGAAATCTTTTAGGAAATGTTTCAGGACGAGAACTTTTCAACATATATATATATATATATATATATATATATATATATATATATATATATATATAGAGAGAGAGAGAGAGAGAGAGAGAGAGAGAGAGAGAGACAGAGAGGTAGAGAGAGTGAGCGAGAGAGAAAGAGAGACAGAGAGGTACAGAGAGGTACAGAGAGAGTGTACATACAGAAAATGAATATTACTGAGAAATCTAAAGAAACAAAGACGGATATCTGTAAAAAAAAAAGCATTACAAATTACATTTCAACGTTGCATACAAAACAAGTCGCTGATATTTGCACGCAACTCGTGTTCTTAAAAAACCCTTGATTTTGACAGCGCGCGCGCTCGCACTCCACACGCATATATATATATATATATATATATATATATATATATACACACAGCTATCTCTATCTCTCTCTTCTCTCTCTCTCTCTCTCTATATATATATATATATATATATATATATATATACATTTATATATGTATTTTTACATATTTTATATAAATGTATATGTATATATATATATATATATATATATATATATATATATATATATAAATATATAGATAATATATTAGTGGAAAATATACATACATATGCAAAATATATAAATACCTATACATATATATTTTCAGAAAAAAAATTTTCCAAGAGGAAGAATCCAGGTAGAACTCAATGTCTAGGACAGAGTAAGGATATAATAAAAGGCTTAAACCCTAATATTCCATGGTCATATTTATTTCATTGAATCGTAAAATTAGATCCAATTCATCAGACCTGATGAATTGGATCGTATTTACGATTCCAATGGAATATATAAAGTACATACTCGCGTATCATGCTACCTTCGAAGACCTAAATTTGAAGCTAATTTGATTGCAGTAAATGAATATATAGTTTGGGCTAAGGCGTAGCCAGGGCCTGCAAGACATACGGTAATTTTATATCCCGAGTATGAGGCGACCCCCCCTTTTTTTTAGAGGTTTCATGAAATAAAAACTATTACCTATGGGATTTTAAGTGTCTGATATTCTTTAATTATTAATAATTTTCCTCTGTCTTTTGACATAGAGCTCTCCCCTGGATCTATACCCACCCCCCTGGAAATTACTTACGGATTATCATATCGTATCATTACATATATATATATATATATATATATATATATATATATATATATATATATATATATAGAGATAGAGAGAGAGAGAGAGAGAGATAGATAGATAATTATTGCCAAGCTAGGATAAATGATCTTTAAAAAAAGTACAAAATTATCACGAAGATTAAAATTGTTTTATCGTTGTAATACTTTTGTATCTATTTTTATGAATAAAGTATGATTCCTTTTTTTTTTTAAAGATGAGTATTTAGGCAGCAGACCCTCTTTTACATCTGTGATACACGCTTAGGCGATCATGTATCTTTTGATACGTGATTCACGAGTCGGTTGCCATTTCTTTCTGCAGTAGACCAGTTGCCATACAAGACTATAGAACCCGGTCTGTCCTGCTATTTACCCAGAGCTTGGGGGAGAAGAAAAGAATTCATACCTTTTCCGAGGGTATTAGCACGTAAGTGAATATAATGCATACGATTGGAATTCGAACTCAGCTCTCCGATTTCCCAATCCGATCCGCTATCCATTACACCACCGCACCTCCCTCTTTTACATAAGTTTCATTAAAAACCACTGACAACGTATTGCGTTTTAATTTCCCTTGTCTTCTCATAATTTTCTACTTTACTGGTCATAAATTACGCAGATATTGTCTGAATATCTTCCGTATCTTCCGGGCTCTCTCAGCTATTCTTTCTACCATTACCAAAAATGATTTTATTTTTACTTTTAAATGATGTTTTCTTTTTATGTGTGTATCTAGAGTTATAGGAATGCTTTTTTTCCAAACATGTTCATCAAATTCTAGCTGTGTTTGTAGTTGATGTTGTTATATATTGTCTTTCTTTTTTATTAATATAACTTTCATTATTTGGAGCTTTTTTTTTGGTACATGTGGATGAGTTTATATTATTTAGCGAAAAAGAGAGCAAGGCAAAATTGTTTTGTGTCAGAGCCACTGTCTTCCTAACTAACCAAGGGTGAGAGGAAAAAGATCATTCAGGCCTTCAGTATAAGCATCAAAATTTTTACTCTACCTTCCATCTTCAATGTCCATTTAAGAACCATCAAGAGAACGTCGAACAAGTTTGAAAAAAAAGGTAACAATAGATAGGAAATCTGGATCAAGAAGTCACAACAGCAAGAGGGATCATCATTTCAACTTATAGATAAAGAGATCAATTAGAAAATATCAAACTCAATCTATATGACGTTTGGCACGTGAGAGAGGAGTTTCAACAATGACAGTCCAAAGAGCAGTGAAAAAAGACTTGAAAAATAAATCGTACATGAAACGTGTGAAGCAACTTGTTATTTCACGACAGAAAGTTAGAGGGTTAGAGAGGACGATGATTATTTTGAATAAGTTGGAGAATGACTCTGGAATAATATATATATATATATATATATATATGAACTTTATTTCGATCCTTCTTGAGCTTCCGATCCTTAGCTATGATTAATTAATGATGAACATGTCATTTTCGTTTATTATTTTTATCATGATTCTTCTGTAAAAGCATGGAGAGTAATTATACATTCTTATTGCTCGAAGTAGAGTCCAATAGTGTTATAAAAATCTCGGGGTATTCCCGTTAGGTATCTTTAATCATTTCTAAGATACAACGACTCAAAGTTTTATCTAACAATTAGACAATTTTCCTGTTACACAATTTAGACAATTTTGCTGTTACAATTGGTATATACCGAATGGTTAGAACAAACGCTTTTCGACCATGACATCTGAGTTTGAATCACACCGTGGTCAATTTGTCATCGGTCTGAGGGGGTAGCAGGTTGGTTCTGTGGGTGTTGAAGTTTGTGAACAGGTGTCTGCAACAGGATTTAACTAGCCCCTAGTCAGCTATATATGTGCGTGTGTGTGTGTATATATACATACATACATACATATATATATATATATATATATATATATATATATATATATATATATATATATATATATATGCGTGTGTGTCTGTATATATATATATATATATATATATATATATATATATATATATATATATACTTGTTGCGATGGGTAAATTGTTGCCATTTCATATTTTTAATTTCGCGCATGCATGCTGTTTGATTTTGATTTTGTCGACTGCACATTATAATAGGGCATTTGAGAAAAAGAGCACCATGACGCAATTCAATGCTGTACTGCTTGGCATTCGTATCGGAAGCTCTAATATGAACATTTCAGAGTGCTTGTGTGCCAGTCTTAGGACAGTGTCGAGTATTCGGAAAGAGTTGGATTATATATCCAGTCAATATCATGGTGTTTGGAGGGATCTCTAGTGATGGCAACGTTATGCCTCCATTCATGTTCCCAAAAGGCCTAAGATTCAACATGGAAGCCTACATTAAGTGCTTTGAGGAGGTAGTTCTGCACTGGATCAAGAGGGTGGCTGCTGAAAGTCCCTATGTCAGGCAACAGGACACTGCACCATGCTACAGAAGCAGGAGAACACAGTCATAGCTGTCAGACAATTACTTCGCCCACATCAACCCTTACATCTCGTCACCTAGATTTTAACTCTTTGATTATTATATGTGGAGCGGGTTGAGCCAGAGACTAACAAAACTCCTTGTAACACAAAAGATTAACTGGAGAATATCGCTTAAAGACACTGTTCGCCCTTCCTTCTTTGGCAAAAGTTCTAAGTGGGTAAGTTGGTCTGGATATTCCTTCTGACCAGCTGAAACGCTGAGAGCATATTTTTCTTTAATAAGATTTTTTTAATATTTAGGCCGGTAGACGATAATAAATAAATAAATAAATAAACAAACGGCGTGTCTATTCAAGTACGAGTATCCATATAAGTAATAAAATCTGAAGGGTTAATAAATAAAAAAAATCAATCACATTCTTTACAAATTGCTTTGTTTACGTTAGGATATAAAACTGAGCAGATATGTCCATATCAAGAGTCAGAGAAAAATCTGTGTTTAAAGGCAATATTCAACTTTGCTTGGTCATCGACGCACTCTGTAGCCGAGAGATCAAAACACGTCAGATCTAATGACTGTTTCCCCTAGGCGAATGCAGATTCGAATCCTGTGGGAGACAGCATACTTTCCTCTTTTATGATTTTTCGAATATTCATGTCAGTAGACGAAAATAAATAAATACACGATTTAATAAATAAATTCAAATACGTGTATCCACTAAAAATAACGTTTAAATATTAAAAAACTGTCGGATTATTAAATAAAAACGAACCCCTTTCTGTACTTATATATATATATATATATATATATATATATATAGTCAAATATAGAGAGCCAGTCAAACCTACCAAGGTTTCACCAAAGTCAGCTTTCCCTGACGATCCGCTTAGGTGGAACCTTAGTAGGTTTGTCTGGGTCTCTAGGTTTAACTAGGTCTGCTCTACTCTTGTAGAGCCAAGTTTCCCTGACGATCCGCTTAGGTGAAACCTTGGTAGATTTGTCTGGCCCTCTCGGTTTGACTAGGTCTGCTCTACTTTTGTATTGAGCATTTTTAAGTTAGTTGATTACTCGTATCGTTTTTTTTTTTCTTTGGGCTTTGGACCTGTATGCTGTACGAGTATTTTCGACAGACCTTCATGTTCCTAGCTCTTTCTTTTTTTAAAACCTTTTTTTTCCTTCGAGATTGATTTGACCATTAGCAAATCAAGAAATCGAAGGTTTTCCGAGACGAGTGTAGCTACCTATATTTATATATATATATGTGAGTGTGTGTGTGTGCGCGCCCGTGCGTGTGTGTGTGTGTGTGTGTGTGTGTGCGCGCGCGTCGGTTGTCCTTCGAATACGAAGATGTGCTGTATCTACCTCTCATATGAGCTGGAAGTGCAGGGTCTGGAATAGAGGGAGCACTGAAAGTCTGTTGTCACAATCACTGCTGACGATTCCCTGTAGTGCTGATCTCTGGCAGCGGTGAGCATCCGGCGTCGGGCATCCTCAAAGGCGACAGCAGCATCATGGATTGTGATTCGCCAACGTGGTCGATCCCTGGCACGCCCCTCTAGTTCTTTAGGTTCGAGCTTGCACCCCTGGAAATTTGCAGTAAGTAAGGTCGCGGATGTGTCGGATTTAATTTAATTTATGACGACGCACCGAATAAGATATATCCAATCTGCCCATGGCAATGGTAAAAATTTCAAGTTGGACAAGCGACCTCCCGCAGAGTGCTGGGAGATAAAAATTAATTAGGACAAGCTTGACCGAAACCAAAATGTCCTTTGAACCACCTCCATGTCATTTGGGAAAAACACCTGTTTATTGTCAGGGCTGGCTATGATAGCAAAATTATTTTATCAGAACGAATAATTGGCACCAACGTGCGATACGTTCAATTGACCACCCACTTTTTTGGCGAAGGTCCCGAGTGACGAATTCCATATGAAATTCGGTTAATATAAGAGTCTAAGGATTTGTTGCGGGCATAAGAAAGGAAAGAAAGGAAAAAAAGAAAAGGAAGATATTTTTTTTTTCTTTGAGCAAGATTTTTT